>KZ807625.1:331613-342163 GCA_000696205.2 Oncopeltus fasciatus | reverse complement strand
ATATATATACTAAGGGCATTATTTATAGCCCAGATTAAGACAAACTGAATAAGTTAAATATATTACAAGAACTGAACGAACGAAATGCGATAGCATTCAAAAGAAATTGGAGTCGATAAAAAAATTCATATGTACAATATGAAAATATTGTATAACGAATAATATAATGAATGAATATAATATGAAAATATAAAATTCAAATGTAAACATTTAGTTTACACAAATATATAATATAATGTGAGAGAGAGAATAGGGAAAAAGTAATTTTGTGTTATTTTAAATCTCAAAGGTGGCTTAATGTCTCTTGAGGCATAAAACTGAGCGTAATATTGTTTAGTGAACTCTATATAAGGTGAGTTGAGGAGCTTAAATTTGTTGCCATATTATACTAAAGAGGAAATACAAATTTTTTTGGTGCAATTCCATGAGCACTCCTCTAGTTTGTTTAGGACACTTAGCAGGCATCTACTGATTAATTCTATACTACCTGACGTCATATCACATCAAGGAAGTGCAAAGCAGAGTTTTGTTTGGTAGCTTGATGTCTGATAACAGTTATGTTTGCCAATGAAAATACTGGCATTGGATGAAAAAAAAAAAATGCTGTTCAACTGTCTTAAATTATAATATATATTTGTGCTTATTTCCCTATATCACTTATATTTCATTAATACTTTCTTACACTTTTAAAAAGCTTTCTCTTAATAAAACTAAAATGTTTTAGCTGCATCAATCTTATAATATGAGGTCTCTAGGCCTGTTATCCTACTTATATCATATTAACATGGCATACAACCTTAAAATCCTACAATGTATTTTCAATGGTTTCTGGAGAAATTACAGTGACATTAAAATTATGATAAACTAATGCACTCCAGGGATTATATTTTTCAAGAAACCTACTTGAGTTGCAGGGATGTGGTAAATTTGCCCCAGAATAATCCCACTATGAGCAAGTTAAATATGATTCCTGCAGTGGAGTTTTCACAGCTATATCTCACAACATTCCTTCTGGAAAAGTAGATTCGAACAACCCTCCAAGCTACTGTTAATTAGACTGAACATACCGCGTTCTTTCTCCCGAATGTTTATTTATTTTTTATTATTGGAAGCTGAGATTAGAAGTCTTATAAGACAAATTCTCCATCCTTTTATTCTGAAAGGTGATCTAAATATTCATAATGTTTTGTGGGGATCAGCAAAGAGGGCTCCTAAATCCTTAACTACAGTCTCTGAATGTTAATTTACTTCATTTCCAGCTTAATGGAACCCCTTCTTGCCTATATATTTCAAATTGCTCAGGCAACCACATACCTAATGGAACGCCACATCCCGAACTTGAGCAATGGTGAGCACCACCCACTGATAAAATAAATTAGGTTGGCTTTCAAAATGAAATCTATATTCTTCCAGACTTTTCGGAAGATATACATGAAGCATTTCATCTAGTTACCAATAGTCCTTTTTAAGCAGCTTACAGAAATATTCCAATAACATTCTCTTCTGTGCAAAGCAAAAAACCTCCTTGGTTTAATAATGAATAAAGAAATGCAATAGGCAACTGGAGGAGAACATTTAAAAAGTTCACCCAAAATCCATCAGGTAAAATTTAATAAATATCAAGAAATTACAAGCTCTTTGCAAACAAACTCTTTTCCTTAANAAAAAAAAAAAAAAAAAAAAAAAAAAAAAAAAAAAAAAAAAAAAATTGACAAGCTTGCATATTAAATTGAAAATTTATAGAGATAAATAGCACTTCCTCAATCTCACCAGTTGAAAAAAGGTCAGGAGTATGACAGGAAAGTATTCACAGGCTCACCATATCTTAATATTGGAGGCAGATTTATTCTTTATATTTAGACTAATGATATTTATATTTAGATTTATTGTATAGATAAGATATATCTTAGAAAAACTACACAAAGATATCAGAGGAAAGATGACAAACTTCATAATAAGCTTACTATGGCCAAGAAAATTTAGAGATGATTGGAAGCAAGCAGAATGGTTTACTCAGAAGATGGGAGTTTCAAGGATGCATGCTAAGCACAATGTTTTTTTCTTGTTAGAATGCCAGATATCACTCAACACTTAAGAGTCTTCAAGTTAAGCAGAATAAATGGAATGTCACCACTAGATCCCATGAAGGATTATTACGCTTATAATGGAACTTCTCTCATGCCGGCATTTGGTTCATGACTGAATTAAACAGATATCATGAAAACATTAATTTTAAAATGGAACATAAAACAAGAGAGCAAAATGTTTTTTTGGATAACAACATAATAATAAAATGAAAAATTAAAATAAATAGGATAAAGCAAGAAATAAAAGGCCTTTTAGAAAATTTTAAGTTTCTTTATGTTATACAAGATAAATTTGTTTTAAACAAACTAATCAGATAAAAACATTTGGATATGTATACATGTGTAAGGGTAATTTTAAGGGAAAATGCTGATCCGTGACTAGAATTTACCAGCAGTGAGCCGATCTAACCTCCACTGTCTGCAGCTGACCTTTGGTGGGCGGTCTTGAAACCAATCCAATAACTATCCAATAACAAGAATCTGCATTGGTAGAACCAGCTGGTTTTGTTCCTGAAAAATCAGTGGTGTGTTCACACATAGTTTTATCATCCTCTCTATTTTAGCACATGACAGCTATGGAGTAGACAAGGAAAGTTGTCCCACGGGGATGCCTGGGGCAAAAGAGAAAGAATGCAGGTCTAGCCAGCCAAAATAAACAAACCTCCAGACTGTAAGTAATCTCATAAATTACACTGAGCATGATCGACCACCCACATCTATGTTTCCATATTCATCTGCTGAACATCATCTACATCACAAATTCTCATCCAGAATTGTAGAAATAGATTTTATAGAAAGGCAATTTATACCTACTCAAATAAAATAAAATTATAAACCTTGACATATTGCAAACATCATGACTTGGTGATAGTCATTATAATTATCATTTAGACATAATTAATTCAATATTTTAGTTGCTTTTTGACATTTTCTTCTCCAAAACGAAAATTTTTGTTGGTCAAATTAATTAAATTAAATTAAAGTGAATTATTCATTAAAATTACAATTTAAAAAAAATTACACACTTTCATACACCACCAAATTTCCACTTCACAATGAACACACACATAAAATAATTTGTCCTGACTCTTCTTGAGGTATACAAACACATGCTCTTAAACTTGAGAAATTTCCAAGAAAAACTTGGCTAAATGCAAAAAAAATTTAGAAAATATATCTGGCAGACCACTGACCACATGGGAGCACACTAAAAGTACCTTGTGGAAAGGGCAAACAGCATATTATTTTCTGCACAGGTAGTAAACCAGGATTTTTTTTAGTGTCTGCAAATGGGTTTTAAATAAAAATTTAACCTCAGATTACCATAAAAATAATGAAATGATTAACCATTCTTTGAAGGAGTGGCTTACTCCCATTCAGCTTACTCGCCAGAGTCATTCAGTATATTTCAAAAATTGGTAAAGAGAAAAATATAACTTTTGAAGAGCAATTTTAACTTTTCTTAACCAAAGGGGCTCCTATAAGAACAAATAATAAAATCTATGAAGTAGATGAACTGGCATGATATGCAAGGCAGATCCCCTCAGTAAAACTGCTGATATTACCTGATCGAATTAATATGTACACAAATTAAAAGAGAAATCACCAATAAAAATAAAACTTATAAGTTACTGGATGTGGTGAAACTCACCTGAAGAAATAGACAATGTCGGTGTTGAAGATGGGCAGAAATGTGTTAAACTTTCAAATAACTGATAGTGGTAAATAAATAGCAAAGGATCAAATCTCTGAACCCATTTCAAATAAATTTCAATAAAGATAAATAAAGTAATTAACGTCTGGGAATGTTAGGTTTTGGTTGGACGGTCTATCCCCAACTCTTTTCAAGGTCTACCAGCAATATGTAGTTCAGGAATGGACTTATAGATGGAAAGCCAAATGTTAAATGTAAATAGAAACATATTCTCCACCTTATACTCTGCAGGTTATAATATACACCTAAAGTGAGTACTTGGAGCAGTTAGTAAAAGACCCAAAAACATGCTCATGAGTAATGATGATTGAACATCGACTATTGAAACATGGCTACTGAAGCTGCTCACTGGAGGCAGACATCAGGGTGAACAGCCAAAATCACTGCAAGGATGTTGAACCTGGTTCTAAGGAACAGCACCGTTTTGGTTGATAATAAAAGGAAGATTTTCAGCCTCTTTGTATAGTCAACCAACCCTAATTTATTGCTCAGAAAGGCTCTGTGTGATGCTAATTACTCTTAATAATAGGCTCTTCTCTATGATACAAAAAGCTAAAATGGACTACTTGAGATGTCAGCGATCTATGGGTTTAATTGAATGGGAAAGAAGGAGGTATGCCAATGGCTAAATATAGTGGAGACTGTCAAAATGAGAATTGGGACTAACCAGCTCTGCTGGTAGAGACATTGCTGGAAGATGGATGAAAAAAATGTGGCAAAGATTGGTCCTGGATTGGTAACAGCCAGGGAGAAGATGAGGAAGACCAAGGCCTGGGTGAATGGAGTCTATCAAGCAGGAGATGGTCGATAGGGGTCTATCTGATAGTGACAGGGGCAGACAACCCATTGGAGGATAGAGTTCTTTAAATAAGCAAGTAGTTCATTGGGTATAGTTTTTTGTTTTTTTTTTAAAGAGAAAGAAGCATATTATATAAACAACAAATAGGACAATTCTAGTAATACACATTCTTATAGTTAAGTGTGACTCTAGTTTAATTTAAGAAACTTTTTTTTTTTTTTTTTTTTTTTTTTTACAATTGTATGAAGTAATATTTATAGTTGATATATTTTTGAAGAATTTTGAATGTAAGCTTATTTGTTATTATAATGATAAATTTACTGTTTTCAATCAAATAATTTATTTTCATATATGTTTGTAGTTATAATGTAAAGTAAAATTATAAAAAAAAAATTCTTAATTCACTTCAGGCTTGAGGATGGAGTAAAGATTCAAATCATTGAAAATTTAAATACATAAACTTTTTTTAGGACAGAAAAAACAAGCTCTCAATGGGCCTATCTATTGTAGTTATTCATTCCAATTTTTTAATTCAATTTTTTTTATTGCGGATTAACGGAGCTTAATCCTTCTATTTAAAAGAGCTTACATTTTATTTTCACCCAAGTCTAATAATGTCTTATGTAAGCTATAGTTTAAAAACTTTTCCTTCTTTTATTTATTTATTTTTTTTTTTTTACATTTATTTTCTTGGTAACTCCTCCACCATTCTCTGGTTTTCTTTTTGTAGAAGTGACTAGACTAGTTAGTAACATTTTTGATACAAATAAATTGATTAAAAAGTATTAAAATACCTTCCTCTCCTTTCTATCTTTACAAATTGTCCACACAAATCCGTGCCACATCAAAATAACATACAAACAAAGTACAGATTTATTCATAGATATTTTAATAAACTATTTATTCTACTATGTTGTTCACTTACTAATAACTCATCATGAAGATCTTTTGTTTCCAGTAAGCTATCATTAATTTGTTCTTTACTTTTTCCAACAGTTTCTTTTATTTGAAGTAATTTGGTTTCTTTCTCTTCAATGCGTTTATTAAGTATTTTACAAGTACTATACTCATGCAATTCATCTTTTATATTTTTTATTTTAGACTCTAAAGTTTCATGTTCCTCAAATAGTTTAGATTCCATAACTTCAGCCTACAAAGAGAAAAAAAAATAGAACTTAATTAATTGCTGGTTTAATAAAAATGACCAAGTAATCATCTTTTGTTATAGTAAATATTACTTTTGCTTTAATTTTGTAAAAATTAACATTATTTATCCACACACTCATATGTTCTAATTAATTTACCTTAGTTAAGTACTGGCGGAGATTCTCACACTTTATGCCTATTGATTTAACTGTATTGAGAACATCAACTTGTTCTGGTGATTGTTCCATTTGGAGATACAAATAATCAGCTGGTGTTGGTATTATGGCAAGCTTATCACTAAGTTGTTTTAAAGTATATATCAATTCATCTTCAATAGAGGTTAATTTTTCATTTAAACTCTGTCTAGACACTTCATAATTTGACAAATAATTTTCAAATACTTCTTCTTTTTTAAGCAATTCATTATACATGATTTGTCTATTATACTTCCCTTCTTCTGGTTCCTGAAAGCAACCAATTTTGAAATAAATTAAAAAAAAAAAAAATAATCCCAAAATAAGTGGAATGAAATTATCAAGAATCAGCTCACAAAGTTAAAGCTTAAAGTTATAATCAACTTCCAAAGAACTGAAATCTAGCTGGACCATATGGTGATGAACACGGCTAACCTCTCGTGTCAGCTTTCAAGAGGGAAATTAAAGGACAGTAATTAATCATCCCAATACAGCCTCTGAAGCAAGAATAAGTAAATTCATCCTATCTACTTATGCTATGTGTCATTCTTGTATTTTAAAGTTACTTATTTTGTTCTCACATGACTGAAAAGTTCTTTGAACTTAATTTAAAATAGTTCGACAGCAGCCATTGTAGATAAAGGACGTGTTTTGTTAGCTCTCGGCAATTATTTCTTTAGAAGTGATTAAAAGTGTTCAGTTGTTACCAAACTAGTCACAGTTGAAGATATAGCCAGCCTGAAGACATTGACAAAGTTTCGAGGAATTTCACCGATGAACAAACCCAGAGCAAAATTCATTTTAGTAGCGAGGAGCATACAGGCAGACATGCTTGGTCAGGCGCGTCCCCTCCAGTTCCCAGCCAGCCGGCTGTTATAGGCCGGCTTACACTATCGACTAAGCAGATAAACTAATCTCTGCTTGGTCCCTGGCTTAGCGATAAAAAGCAGTAAATATTTATATTTACTGATTTTTTTAATATTATTTATGTAATGGGAGATGCTTACCATCATAAGAAAATAGCAGTGAAAGGAAAGTGCCCTCATTCTGCGGGAGGCTCTCAAATGTCTCCCCCTAAAAATAAAATAAAGCAAGATAAAAATAGAACCACGAAGACACCTTCATCTTCCAGCCTAAACGATCATCAGTTCGGCTTCAGAAGTAAGCATTCTACTGTCCAGCAAGTGTTTCGCGTATTAGACTACATTTCCCCTTCCCTTGAGCGCAAAAAGTACTGCCCAGGTGCTTTTTTGGATGTTTCCCAAGCATTTGATAAGAGTCTGGCACAGTGGTCTTCTGTTTAAACTGAAATCCAAATTTCCTAGTAACACTTACCTTGTCTCTAAGTCTTACTTATCCAACCCTTTCTTTAGGGTTCGGCAAGGATTAGATTACTCCGATTTCTACCAAGTGGAAGTGGGAGTTCCTCAAGGTAGTGTGCTTGGACCTATCCTATTTATCCTGTACACTGCTGACATCCCTACCAATCCAAATACCCTCTTAGCTCTATTAGTGGACAACAAAGCTATCCTATCCTCCCATCTCGATCCTAAAATTGCTTCTAAAAACCTACGAGATCACCTCAAAAAAATCAAACAATCGTTAGGCAAATGGAAAATAAAAATCAATGAAGAAAAATGCGTTCAAGTTAATTTCCAACTGCGGAAGAAAGACTTCCCTGAAATTGTAAAATTTAATTCCGTTCATTTCCTTGGGTTCCATCTTGACTCACGACTTACATGGGGAGGACATAGTAAAATTAAAAGACAAGAACTCAATCGGCGATATGGACTTTTATACAGACTCATGAATAATAAATCCAATCTTACGATAGAGAATAAACTGACTATCTACAAAACCTTATTATGACCAATCTGGACTTACGGAGTAGAAATCTGGGGTGCTGCCAAGCCTTCCAACATCCAAAGAATCCAGTCCTTTCAATCCAAAACCCTGAGAATAATTGCAAATGCTATCTCTTATGTATCAAATTCATCCCTTCACCACGATCTTAATATCCCTTTTGTTTAAGATTTAATTTCTTCCCGCTTCACCCTTTTCCACAGTAAACTGCCATACCATCCTAATCCACTAGCACAGTCCATGTCTTTCAAATCCAACCCCTACAACCCTCCCCGTCGACTCAAATGAAGATGGCCCCTTGACCTCCTGGGGACATAATCTGCAAATAATTTGAGAGTGGTGTCATTGTTCACCTTCTTTCCTCATGTGATTGACATTGAATGTTTTTTTTTAAATTCATTGTGGTGATGAAATTACAAAATGTTTTAATTTAACAGAATGCAATAAATAAATAAAAGTTTAATAAAAACTTTAAAAAAAAAATTTTTAAATATTTTTTTCATTTAAAAAATGTGATAGATTGATTTTAAGTTTGATTATAAAATTCAAAGTAGTGTGCTTTGTTTTACCTCCACAGGAAAACCGAAGTATTTGATGCCAACTAAAGCTTTGAAGTCAGAATGGGTAAACCAATAGAATTTAACAGTTAAGAAGAGACCAATCAAAAATGCAAACCTTTTATATAATCTTCACAAGAACATGCATCAATATGATTTCCACAAAGCTTTGGAAAGATACCACGAAGTCTGTAGAAACTTAAGTTGAATGTTTTTGAATGACAGTAATCTTTAGTGACACTAGTCTTTCATTAAAAATTATTAAAATTGTCTGAATATTGTTTTAGACTCGTTAGATTAATCATTAACTCCCTTTACATTAATAATTTATATTTATGAAGGCATAAAAAAATATGTGATAGAAATAATAAATAGAGACAATTAATAAGATTTTAAACAGACAAATGGGATTGTGGTTTTAAATCCAGTAGTTAAAATAATTATTAAGGATTAAAAATAAAGTAAAAAACCTTCAGCCAAGGGGAAGGAATGTAGAGCTATTGAAAAGGACTATTCCAAGAGAAGGCTGTCATTATTAGCCTACCAAAAACTACCTTGAATTATTTAGAAATCCTCAAATAAAGGTGATTCCTAGAGGATTTTTAAAAGGACCATGGGAAAACAATTCACTAAACAAGTAGTTGGTGTAGATCAGGATGTAACTCAGCAGCTTATAGAGCCAGTGCCAAGCTGTATTTCATAATGGTCACCACCAGCTCATTATGTATCTCAGGTTATTAGATAACCTAGCTAAACTAGGCCCCGTGTTTGAATAGTATTTTTGAACATTTAATTAACAAAACTGTAGATATATTTCTAAAATGCATTTATTCATGCCCACTTTTGTTACTATCAACAGACAATAATTTTTACATAGAACTTTAGGAAGTCCACATATCTGTAATGAGGTTAAGAATTGGCATGTTTTAAAAGAGGCCCCATTTTTAGACCACCAACACATCAGGTATGGCATATCCAGATAAAAATAGAATTGTCAAACTCACTAGCCAGTCAGGTCTCTAACAACTCGGTAACCATAATGACTCTAACAGCTTTTCCCCGAGGATAGGGGACTGAAGAACTATCCTTATTAAAGACGCTCTAGTAGAGGAAGGAGTGGCAAAAATAAAAACAGGGTGAAATCTGAACCTGGAGAGACAGTGAAGAAAAGTAAAAAGGCTATTCAATAAAGCACAGAGTATGGGTCAATTGGAGAAGTAAAATAAATAGCTGAATAGGATAAAACCATTAAAAAGTATAAGAGACAAACAAAGAACGAGGGAAGTTCAGAAGTTGCAACATAGCAAATAATTTGGTGTGACTGTAAAACACTTTTCTAGAGCAGATTATTTTTATTTATTTATTTATTTTTTATAATCACCCTAAATGGTTTCTAAAATATTATGATGAGATATAACAAATATATAAGATATAACAAATTTAAGAGTGTTAAGAACTTCATAAGCAGGTAAATGTCCTTTACTTATTCAAGAGCTCAAAGCACTTAATTTTAAATAGATCATAATGTTGAAACTTGTGTTAAATTCAATGGAAATGGAAAAAGCCCCCAGAATAGGATTGGCCATCATCAAGTAAGATAAGAGTCCAATATACCATTGGCACTCACCTGCATAAGTTAGTTTTAGGTAATCAGGTTGAAACAGCAGAATTTCTTATTAAGCTTAACTATACCCTGGAGTGCCCTGGAGTATAGTTAAGCTTAATAACATTTGTGTTATTTTGTGGCATTTTAATGCTTTCCCAGCTATACTATAATAACACTTTCTAGATTCAGCTTTGTATTTTTGAATTTTTACATGAAAAATTTCCTAAAGAATGTATATACATTATAAATAACTATATTACCTTGGTCATTAATAAAATCTCTTTTGCATTTTTAATTTCTTTATTAATTTCATTAATTGCATTTTCCATAATATTTATTTGAGCATTATCATTAACAACATGTTCCATTATAGCTTTCCTTTCCTCATCAGCAGTCTGATTTGCTGGAGATTTTTTCATAATATTCTTCCATTTCTTCTTCAAATCTAAAAGCTTACTTTCTAGTCGTATTACTTCATATGTTATCTAAAAGAAAAAAAAAACATGTTTATGGAGAGTAACTTTGTGAAGTACTAACTTTAGTACCAAATATTACACACACACACACTTATATATGGCGATATG
>KZ807625.1:306943-331583 GCA_000696205.2 Oncopeltus fasciatus | reverse complement strand
ATATATATATATAAATTAAAAACTGTAATTCACAAGACAAATATTTTTAAACAGAACTTCTAGTTTTGGTGCCAATACTTTCATATTTGTTTGTAGGACAGAACATCAGTAATGTCATAGATGAATCCCCCATCATCATCATCCCGACCATAAGCCACCAGTGGGTGCTAAAGCTCTCTCACATATATGAAAATTTATACTTCAGACCAGGATGGACAAGTATGGAACAGCTAGTTCCTGTACTGTTTTGGCAATTTTGACTTTTAATGAAATTATGTATCTACCTTATTTATGTCTCAAGAAACTGTAACTAAAATATAATGTAGGGCATTCTATTCTCCATTATTATTTTCCATAATTTTACTTTGCTCCTGTTACTTTTCATATCTTTATCTTATGGCCAACAATGCTATTTAATAAGGGCATAAAGGATTTATCTGTGAAAATGGGAATTATTTTAATACATTGATGATGACTTGATTTTTTTTAATCTTATAAATTAAAATTTGACTTTTTTCAAAATGTATATGAGATAATTGGTATTTACTAGTAAATTTTGGTGAATAATGATATCAAAACAGTTTGAAAAAATATAAATAAATTTAAAAAAAATTAAGATATTGAGAGAACTTCATATTCAGCTCATTTTGAGTTAAGGCCAAAAAAGATAAGTCAAAAATTGCAGAGAATAATGTGTGTATGTGTATAAATATATATTGTATAATAATACGTGTGAGTGTATGTTTGTATGGTGTATGTAAGGATTGATTCTTAAATAAATAGTTCTTAAGATATTATCAAAGGCATGTAGTTGTTCACATGTCTACTCAAAAAATGTATCTTTTCTGGTCATCTCCAAAATGGTCTGGGCTGAGGGTACTATTTCAGATCAAGTTTCAGTTATAGTCTGATAGACCCAAAAACAATTGTAATTATATTTTGGATTTACTGGAATGAAGTTATTCAATTTAGGTATTGGTATCAAGGCATAAGTCCCATCCTCAGAACCCAAGAATTTTCCAGAAAAAAATCTCTCACTGTCATCTATTCTGGAAGATCTCTGGGCGCTAAAGATGGGACAAAATTTTTTTTAAAGGAAAGCAAATAATTTAGAGTTAAGTTAGCTATATATTTCAAGATAATTGCATTTTTTCAAAACTATTATTAGGTAATAATAGTATTAGATAACTACTACTAGCTTTGATCTTTGATAGGTTGGCTTTAACATCATAAACTGAAATTTCTTCTGGTTTAAACTCCTCACAGTATCTTGAAGCTGCCTTATTACTTAAACAGCTTATTACCTGCCACTGATAGAGAAAGTAAGGTGTCTTGGTGAAGACAACTATTAGATAAAGATAAACTACACTTGATGCTTATTACTTCTGTAAGAATCATCCCGTGTCCATTGGTAAGCAGAGAAAAAATCAGCTAACTTAAAATTTATGTGTAAGTATTCGTAGTTACTCTCTGTTATACCAAACCCAGTCATCCCTAGAGGATTTTAGGGTCAGATTGGCACTCGATGGTACCCACTAACTAGAGTGATATGAAGAATCAAATTTATCTCAACCTGTCAAGTACCCTGTTTATATTTTGAAGAGGGTAGATATCAATATGGGTGGATTTGTTTTCAAAACAGAAATCAGTGCAATACTGGTGCTTGGCTCACCTGGAACAGTTCTTTCTTCACAATGATAATAGATGCAGATAAAGTACTTTTTCTACAATTACAATACTGAGAAATTTCCTTAGTTTATGAAGCTCAACTTTCCTTGAATGAAGGAGCCGGGCTTCAGAAACATTTTCTCAATATCTAAGCTATTTTCTCTAATAGCATGTACTGGTCCAAGATGTACCTCCACAAGTAAAATTTCATATTCAGAAAATTTATGTGAAAGTAACTTGTGCCTCATAGAACTGAAAATAACCCTGGCCACAAAAATTTCTTAACTCAAGTCTATAGGATTACTTGTTGGTAACTGGTGACTCATTCACTCTCTTTCCTATTATACCAACTGACTGATAGGAGAAATGTGATCCTTTAATCAACTATGATTATTACAAATTCTTGGTAATTAGAATTTTATCCCTTTTTACCATCTAGACCAACCTTGATTATTTCTAAATGGCTCAAGGATGAGGTTTATTTGGTGTTTAAATTTACATTAACTCTCCTTTTCCTAACATCAATGGCTGCTGTGAATTTCAAATTTCATAACACCTGCAGTAACGAACACCAATGAAATGAGTCTAACCAAATGGTCTACCCAATCCCTCAAAAAAAAAAAAAATGTTATGAAATTTTATCCCACCTGTTGTACCAGTAATCGCATTGTTGCCTTTTGGTCATAAAAGAATCTCTCAAATTGATATTTCCAAAAGGGTCACTGCAGAACGTTTTGTGTCAATGAGAACTTTGAGGCTGTGTTAAGCAGCTGAACATTGAGTCACAAGAACTAGTAAATTGTTCATTTTTTTTTTTTTTTTTTACAGCCCTGGTTATTGGAATGTGGGAATCCACCAAGATTGGTGTCTTTTAGTTATAGCATAAATAAATAATTCCAACAATAAAGTGCCATGGCCCGCGAATACTTCAATTTACTCAAAACACAAAATCTTCTTTATATTGGCTCCACCTATAAGAGAATTAAGGTATGTATGCCCTTCCATACAACCTAATTTTGGTTGTCTTTAGATGAATGTGTTTGAAAAATAAATTTTGAAACATGAAGTAGGCCATATATTGTATCTGAGCTATGGATTACATAACGTTAATCTGCATTTCACTACCACTTTCAAAAACTTTGAAAAACCAAGGATCCACCAGATACAACTCAAGATCATTTGTTAGTGGCTCAGTCTTCTACCTTGCAACCCCATAATCAATAGGGATCTAGTCTCACCTAAATCTAGTAAGGCTAGAGTACCTGATCAAAGGACATTTCTGTCCAATGTATATTCACTGGACTCTCCAAAAGAAAACCTGTAGTAGATAAATGAAAAGGAAGCTCAATACTTCTGACTGAAATTTCATGAAGTAATCATGAAATTCTGCAAACTTCCCATAACGATCATGATGGATATTGTTAAAATATACTGTCAGATCTTACTTCATCTTGATGATTGTACTTATCACCAAGGAAAGATCCTGATCAAGATCAGTCACTTAAGTGCATTTATTACACTTGCATTGTGGATCAACTCATCATGAGTAGATATTCTACTAATCCCAAGCCATCTCAAGTATTATATCTTCATGCTATATCCATAACATTGTCATGGATACTGATGATAAAAAGGAACCTTTTAAACTGGGCAGACAGTTGACACAGTTGTTTTATCGAGGATGTTTTCACTAAAGGAATGGTGTTTTAACAAACTATCAGTTCTTCCAGCTGAATTTGGGCAGAGCCAAGACCTCTGTCACTGCAATTTAACATCATTCCTACAATTAATGTAGTAAGTACTAGAATCCAATGAGATGTCAAACAAACTCTTGACCAAGAGAACCATCTTCCCTTTCATATTTTGGATATTAAATCCTCTCAGCTTCATATTCCTGTATTTTTTCTGACTTATTCTTCTTGCAGCTTTGAATGAACTAATGGGACTGGTTCAAAACCCATTACTTTTACTACAATCAAAACATTATCTTAAAAGAATTTATAATATTTTGAAGTTGGCACAGGTGAATAAGAAGACAGGTTAGTGGTGGAAATAAACACAAAAATTGTGGTCTTCTATGAAAATAAAAATAGTGATAACAAGAAAAATAATTCCAACAATAAATAAAAGAAAATAAATATATACAAAAACCCACCAAAGCAGCTTTTAAACAAGAGAAGCAGCCTTACAAAAATAAAAATATTTGCATCGTTTGTTCTTACCAAAGTGCATCGATTGTTATGACTCGTTCAACATTTGACATTGATAAATATTGAATAAGTCAATTGAAATACGATTCAATTGAATGTACTCTCGTGATCGCTTGAAAAATGTTTTATACTGTTCAAACATCAATCTCATGGAAATATTATTTGTATTAGCTTAATAATGCCTTGTTTTAATATTATTATGTTTATTTTTTCTTTGTTTCCACCACATTTCTATTCTCATTCAAATACCTGTCTTTTATATTTACTGTTAATTTGATTATATATANACTCTTTGGAATATATATATATTCTTCTAGAAACTAAATCATTTTAATGACAACTATTTATAATGGTATTATTAACTTTTTAATTACCAGCATATCTTGCCTTCCTAAGTAAATACTAAATTTATTTATTTATAATCCTAAAATTAATTAATGTCTTTCCACTTAAAAATAATAGTAAATTTCTAGTAAATAACATTGGCATGAATATTCTTTTTAACAATAATTAAAATGATAAAACTAACCGGAAACATATAAATATGCTCATTTAAAGAATTTTTTTTCTGATTTAATGCTTCTATTTCTTGTTGCCACTGTTCAACTTTCTTCAGACTAAGAAGAAGATTATTGTTAATTTCTCTCATTTCTGGACCCATTTCTGAAAGAAGTCTCTCATTTCTGTGCCGCTCCTGAGACATAAATAAAAATTATGAGATATGGTATATTATTGTTCTGATACAAATTAGTAGTCATTGCACATACATTTCGCCAGAGATAATAGACTAGAATAGACAGTATATGTAGAATATTTAATTTGATTTAACGTAACTAAATATTTTCAACACAAAATAATAGTTAATGCAAACTATAATCAACTATTGACAATTAAAAACCCCAATAAATATATGAAATTCCTGCAAAAAAAAATATATGAAAATATAACAAAATTATTACCTAGTGTGTGTTTTAAGTTCTGGGTCAAACACTAATCTCTGAACTTTTGATAGTTAGAGGTGGCCTCTCTTAATGATTATATGATAGGGTATTAAAAAATATAAAGCTTGTCAGTTCTTAACAATTGCTGAAGATGGAAAGAGAATTGTGCTTCTATTGCAGCACTGACCTTCTCAGGAAAACTTCTGGATTTTTTCCAGAAGATTTTTAGTTACTCCATCCTCTTGGGATAACTAGGTGTTTAGTAGAGAGACTCTCTTTATCAAAGACAGAGTTCATTATCAATCTTTATCAACAAAGTTCATTAATTTCACCTAAAAATGAATGAGCAACAGCAAAAGTTAAAGCAGTGAAGAACCGGATTCTAAGAAATCCTCTCTGTAAGCTAAATAGGATGACCCAAGAAATAAACATGCCAATGTACAGAGCCTCAGCTCTTAAGGGAAGATCTTTGGTTGCATGGCTAGAGGAATTGCAAAGGACATGTGTAAGAACAAATTAGGAAAAAGGAGTAAATCACTCCTGCTTCTTTACTGCTTACAAAGTATGTAAATGAAATATATCAGGAGATTCTTTTTAGCTAATTTTAAATTTACTAAAAATGACAGGCTGTATATTTCAGCTCCCAAGAAGCCTCTCAAGAAAGAGTTCAAAGAGTTCACTATCCTGCTTATGAATTGGTGTGTCAGGAAATCAACTAACAAAAGACACTAAAATTCATTTTTAGGACTCTGGGTCATATAAGTTGAAAGGCATTGTACTATCCTTAAATGAAACAATCTTCAGTGGTGAGCATGGATCTTTCAACAAAGTTCCATTCCTGCTTACATAGCATGAACCATTCTGGGACAATATGATTGAATTCATAAGTTCAGAAGAAAGAATCTTTAGCCCTTATCCCATTCCATTAAATATTAATTTGTGAGCAGAATTGAAAACCATTGCCTCTATAAAGAGACAAAATCTGTGATGCCTTTAATAAATCCCTGATCAAGATAATAAAACTGTTTCCAATAGAAAAAGGTGTATACTGCAATAGCTCCAATAGAAAAATGGCCAAATTAACTTTTATCCCACCTGTTGTACCAGTAATCGCATTGTTGCCTTTTGGTCATAAAAGAATCTCTCAAATTGATATTTCCAAAAGGGTCACTGCAGAACGTTTTGTGTCAATGAGAACTTTGAGGCTGTGTTAAGCAGCTGAACATTGAGTCACAAGAACTAGTAAATTGTTCATTTTTTTTTTTTTTTTACAGCCCTGGTTATTGGAATGTGGGAATCCACCAAGATTGGTGTCTTTTAGTTATAGCATAAATAAATAATTCCAACAATAAAGTGCCATGGCCCGCGAATACTTCAATTTACTCAAAACACAAAATCTTCTTTATATTGGCTCCACCTATAAGAGAATTAAGGTATGTATGCCCTTCCATACAACCTAATTTTGGTTGTCTTTAGATGAATGTGTTTGAAAAATAAATTTTGAAACATGAAGTAGGCCATATATTGTATCTGAGCTATGGATTACATAACGTTAATCTGCATTTCACTACCACTTTCAAAAACTTTGAAAAACCAAGGATCCACCAGATACAACTCAAGATCATTTGTTAGTGGCTCAGTCTTCTACCTTGCAACCCCATAATCAATAGGGATCTAGTCTCACCTAAATCTAGTAAGGCTAGAGTACCTGATCAAAGGACATTTCTGTCCAATGTATATTCACTGGACTCTCCAAAAGAAAACCTGTAGTAGATAAATGAAAAGGAAGCTCAATACTTCTGACTGAAATTTCATGAAGTAATCATGAAATTCTGCAAACTTCCCATAACGATCATGATGGATATTGTTAAAATATACTGTCAGATCTTACTTCATCTTGATGATTGTACTTATCACCAAGGAAAGATCCTGATCAAGATCAGTCACTTAAGTGCATTTATTACACTTGCATTGTGGATCAACTCATCATGAGTAGATATTCTACTAATCCCAAGCCATCTCAAGTATTATATCTTCATGCTATATCCATAACATTGTCATGGATACTGATGATAAAAAGGAACCTTTTAAACTGGGCAGACAGTTGACACAGTTGTTTTATCGAGGATGTTTTCACTAAAGGAATGGTGTTTTAACAAACTATCAGTTCTTCCAGCTGAATTTGGGCAGAGCCAAGACCTCTGTCACTGCAATTTAACATCATTCCTACAATTAATGTAGTAAGTACTAGAATCCAATGAGATGTCAAACAAACTCTTGACCAAGAGAACCATCTTCCCTTTCATATTTTGGATATTAAATCCTCTCAGCTTCATATTCCTGTATTTTTTCTGACTTATTCTTCTTGCAGCTTTGAATGAACTAATGGGACTGGTTCAAAACCCATTACTTTTACTACAATCAAAACATTATCTTAAAAGAATTTATAATATTTTGAAGTTGGCACAGGTGAATAAGAAGACAGGTTAGTGGTGGAAATAAACACAAAAATTGTGGTCTTCTATGAAAATAAAAATAGTGATAACAAGAAAAATAATTCCAACAATAAATAAAAGAAAATAAATATATACAAAAACCCACCAAAGCAGCTTTTAAACAAGAGAAGCAGCCTTACAAAAATAAAAATATTTGCATCGTTTGTTCTTACCAAAGTGCATCGATTGTTATGACTCGTTCAACATTTGACATTGATAAATATTGAATAAGTCAATTGAAATACGATTCAATTGAATGTACTCTCGTGATCGCTTGAAAAATGTTTTATACTGTTCAAACATCAATCTCATGGAAATATTATTTGTATTAGCTTAATAATGCCTTGTTTTAATATTATTATGTTTATTTTTTCTTTGTTTCCACCACATTTCTATTCTCATTCAAATACCTGTCTTTTATATTTACTGTTAATTTGATTATATATANAATAAGGTTAATTTTTAATCTTTAAATAGATAATTAGCTAATGAAATTAATACTCACTTTAAATATTTAATATGCATTAAATATTTAAACTAGTATAACTAAAACAAACTAAAATTGTTTAGCCTTATCTACTGTATTAATTTTTTTTAGCTAATATGAAAAATGACAAGTTCAGCTTCAATTTTTTTCACTTATTCTGATATTTTTTTATCTTTCTTAATTAATACTGTTTTGGCTGCAAAAAAAAATAACTCTCTTCAGAAGGTTCTTATCAGTTATTAATAATAAAATTATTTAAATTATACAAAACTAATAGTAACTATTTTTTACAATTAAATAGTTACTTATTTAATACAAATGAAAAATGAAAAAAATAATGTATTTGTACGTAACATAAAAAATGTGTGAATGAAAAAATGTATTTAGTAACAGAAAAATATTTACTTGAGTCAATTTCTTCTCAACTTCTAAAACAGATTCTTCTTTCCTCAATCTGTCAGAAAAAATAGTTTCAATCCTCTCGGCTAATGAATCATTACTTTCCTTTAATTCTTTTGTTTCATTTTTTATGCTTAGGACATTATCAAAAGTCATATTATCGGATACAATATTCAAATCAATTAGCATACCTTGCATATCTGGGGGAAAAAAAATTTAATTTATTTTTTCTTTCTCATTTAAAGAAATAAATTAAGCAAATAACTTTAATGAAAAATCAAAATCTAGGTATATTAAGCATATACATAAAAACAATGAATTTGAAATAAAACCATTTAAATAGAAAAAGTTATTCTTTTGGCCAACATTTCACCCTGAATTTCATTCAAAAAGACTATAAACTATGGTACTGTGCCAGAAAACAGGAGTATTACAAAAATTAAAAACTATTTTGTGAGTGTGTATATATGCATATTGGTGAAAACAGATTATTATTTAGGAGTGAATTTTTTATTTGTAATACAAATTTATTGATTGGTTATTTAAAATAGCTTTATTTTAATAATTTAAATCATGTATATACAATTTTTTATTAACATAAGAAGAGTAATATATTTATATAGTAACCAATAATTGCTTTAATTTTTATTAACAATATATTTCTTGATAAGAAAATTATAAGTTGTGACAAGAAATTATATAAAGCATTTAAAAATAAGACTGAGAATTCTAAATTCTGCAGTTTGTGAAACCTAACTATATTGACTGAAAATTCAAGTTGATTTGACAACCTGCTAATTAGGCAACCTGAGTTACAGCTTCCTACAGTGGACTTCATCTTACACATAGGCTCTCTAATTTCCTATGTTCAGGATTTTCCTCTACTCCAGAGTTTCCCACACCCTCCAGGCACCATATTTACGAACTTTTCTTGTTCTGTTGAGCTTGAAATTAATTAATTTCTAAGGTATCTAACTATTGTTCAATCTTAGCTCATCAACTGCCATTATTGTCATCAAATTTTGATGTCAGCATTTACATATATGTCTTTGTACAGCTTGTAGATATATTTTTTTCTTCATTTTCAAACTTAAAACACATTTGTAAACCTATGAATTCTACATCTAGAATTCCTAGGGACATAAATCATTATTTTTGGGTGTATTCACAGGTTTCTGATGCATAGTTGAGTACCAACATAATGTCTTTGATAAATCTATTGTTAGACTATTGAAGTAGGTTGTGTGAGGACCAAACCTATACGAGAAGGGTGCGATTGAAGGATTCAGATGTTTCCTTTGTCTCCTTGGAAAGAAAGCAGGCTTACTTGGAAACCCGTACAGACCCTTCTAGAATTGCCTCGCTACATCCACGAAGTTATAAAAGGACAAAGCCAGCGGTACCCCAAGGCAGTGATAAGTTAGTCTCTGCCTATGGCAGTTTCTGAGGCATATCTCGTACCGGGCCGGTCATAGTCTTAGCAATTAAGTGATAAGTGATAGTGATTAACAAGTTATCTTGAGGCCTCTTAGTTAATAAGAATATTTAATTTATTTGTACATAATAATTCATTTATTAACTGTAAGTAATTTTATATTTATTTATTTTTTAGTTATTAAGGGTTTATTTATTTTTTAGTTTAGTTGTAATTAGTAGGTGTTAGAAGAGTAGATTTAATCATATAATTTTATAAAACTGATTGGTTTAAACATGGGAGTATAAGATTATATGGCATTGAAAATAATAGATTGTTAAAGGATGATTGTATAACATTGCTTTATTTTTAAACTAACATACTGAAAGCAGATTAACTAACACAGAAATTCTTTTTTTTTTTTTCTTTTTTTGGGGGGGGGGGAGATTGTTGATTCTTAACATAATACTGTTAAGTTATAATACTTTGGATGATAATATAATTAAGCAAATCATTTTTGGAATCATTCAAAGGAAGACATTTTAATATTCTCTAGAAGAGCTTATAGAGTAAATGTAAAATAACTCATGTGACATCATATTATTGTCATTAAAATACCCCTGTGGGAGACTGGAAAAGGAAGGCAGGAAAGCCTGTTGTAGTTGTGGTTATAATGGGGGAAGTTTATGGCTGATGTAATATTAATAAAGTGCTGTTCAAGTTGGATCAGACTTAATATCCTTTGCCAGAATTAAACTTAATCAGTTTTTAAAACTTATCATTTAGCTGAATGTAGTTGTGAATAGTGGTTGTTGTATTTATGGTTATTGAATTAAAAGTCTCTAATCTTCTAAAACAACTTTTATTTGCATAATTACAATACATGAGCATAACCCCCGTGAGACTTAATTATATCTGAAGGTTCTAACGCTGTTACTCACAGTCTTACCACATCTCCCTCCTTTTATTTAAATTCAAGATTAATAATACAACAAATAAAATAAATTTTCAAAAATAGAGCTCATAAAACTGATTGGACTAAAATACAAAGTTACAGAATAAAAACTAAAACATAACTGATTAGACATAACATAAATTTTCAAGGTAATACCAATTTACTTATTACAGTCCATTCTTCCACCAATCTTCTAGGTTTAATAATTTGTCTTCCATGCCTAGACATAGCTTGAGGTAGAGCTGGGTTATGGGTTTCGGAAATGACTTCAGAACTCTCTTGTGGGTGGTGAGGTGATTGAACTTCCATTTGAATTCCAGTTGAGTCTCAATATTCGATTCATTACTTTCACTCATATTATTTTCCAAAGTGGGATAATTATTTTGTTCTCCATTAATAGTAAAAGGATTTCTTGATTTCCGGAGATGCACTGAATTCCTAACTAATGTTTGACCATCCTCAGTTCTTATTATTTAGGATCTAGGCGCATTATTGGATTTGATAATCTGGGCTGGCTCCCACCTCCTTCCTTTTCTCTGGACCACACTTTCACCATCATTAATAACTCTTCTCTGTTGTGATGATTTATCTGTTTAAGACTTTTACAAAGTACAGCTTTGTAGACTTTTGCTGTTTAGGCTCCTTGTTCTCCTTCACCCTAACGACTTTTGGTAGAGGGTTTTCTTCAATAGTTGGGAGGACAGTTCTTAGTTGTCTGCTCTTCAGTACTTCTGCTGGGCTTACTGATAATCCTGTAATTTGGCTGTTTCTGTACTCCATTAGTATCAAATTGAAATATTTTCCAGATTTGTCACATTTTCTCATGAGGCTTTTGCAAATACCCACTGCTTTCTCCGCCATTCCATTTGATTGTGGAGAGTGTGGGCTGGTGTTGGTTAATTTTATTTCCCATGCTTGAAAAAATTTCTTGAACTCCAAGGACGAGAAAGGCATATTATTAGCCACAATTTCATCCAGTATGCCATGTGTGGCAAATATTGGTTTAATAGCCATGATTGTTTCTGATGCTGCCTTATATGGCATTTTTTCATAAAACCAGGCTGATAAATAATCCACAACTATTAAATAGGTATAGTTTCATAATTGGAAGAAATCCATACCAACCCATTGATAAGGTCTTGAAGGTACCTGGTAAGGCAATAAAGGCTCCTTTATATTTTTATGCCCAAAAGTTTCACTTACTTTACATTTTAACATATATTCTTCAATATCTGAGTTCATTTGCGGCCAGTAAAATATTTGTCTTGCGCTTCCCATGCACAAATTTCAAATCTAAGTCATATTTAATTAATTTAAGAACCATCCGTTGCAATCTGGGTGATGGTATTTCTCCAACATTATTTTTAATTAGAGACAAGAGGTTTGTGGTCTGATCTGAGAAAAAACGTTTTAGATATAGCTATAGATGTATAAAATTAAATTTAGATGTTGCAAAAAGAATACTTAATAATTTCTTTTCGATTTGTGCAAAATTCTTTTGTGTTAGTTCAATGACCTTGAGGTATAGGATATAGGTAGTCCCTCCTGCATTAAACAGCATCCTATTGCATCCTTAGATGCATCACATTCAATAGTAATTTCCTTAGATGCATCAAAATGTGTTAATAATACAATTTTTGTAATTAACTCTTTTAAATTGTTTAGAAGCAATGAATGAGCTTCTGTCCAAATAAATTCCACATTACACTTCAAAAGAGTACGTAAATTCAATGTTAAATCAGCAAAATTTGGAATAAAATTCCTTATGAGTTAAGCATGCCCAAAATTCTCTGCAATTCCTTTTTATTACTAGGGTTCTCTAAACTTTTAATAGCTTCTATTCTCTTCTATTCCCCAACAAAAAAAACATCTAATAATAGTACACTGTGGTATCCTCGAATAAGGAACTTTGTAAAACAAAATAAAACTCATACTGCTAAGTTAATGAAAAAAATGGGGTCGTTTAAATTCATCTAATCACACACAAACATATGAATTTTTGTACTATTGAATTCCGTTTGTTAAAAACTGCTGTATAACAATTGGTTTGCTCAAAATTAACCAATTTTAAATTTTAAAAAACCCACCTAGATCATTAAATTATTTTCACTTAAAATTTTTGTTCTTGAAAAATTAAAAAAGACAGCGTCTATTTATATTACATGGTATATATAGTAAACATAATAGTTATGTACCGGTAAGTGACTTTATAAAAATGTTTCCACTTGAGAAAAGAAGTCATACATATTATTTCTCAAAATTAGGAAATAATAAAGTAATACATGAGACTTTATTTGTTGGTTTTACTTTTGAATTAATTAAAAAAACTTAAAAAATATTATTTTTAATTTTTTTTTTTTAATTTTGAGATAAGTGCTAACCAATACGCAGCAATAATTATGTTGCAATGAAAGTCAGAAATAATCTAGTAGGAATTTGTTTTTTGTTTCTTTTAAATTTATGGCAGTTCCGTTATTATTTTTAAATATTGAGTAAACGCTGCTTGCATATTTCATCCTATTTTTATCAGAACTCAAGACCTAAAATGTGACTTTATTGGTTTTATATTGAAATTTACTAGGATTAAATATTAAATTACTTGACCTGGCACTTTCTAATACTTTATTTAGCACTTCATCATGTTCTTTTTTGGTCTCAGTTGCAATCAAAATGTCATCAAAATATATTTTAAGTCCAAGAATATCTGAAAATATGGATGTGTTTACTCTTTGGAATTCCTCAGGGGCATTGGATACACCGAAAGGGAGTCTGAGGAACTTGTAGCATCCAAAAGGTGTTGAAAATGCGCACAAGTTAGATGATTCTTTGTCCAGTTTAATATTATAAAAGCCCTCCTTAAGATCAAGTAAAGAAAAACAACATTTATCTGTTAACCAGAAAAATGGACTCAGGTTATTCTTATGCAAAGGCGACCTACCAGCCCAAACAAGAAGAACCTCTTCCTCAATGCCAGCCTCCCAGGGAAGAGCGACCTGCCATCTCTCATGTTCCTCCGCCGTCAATATCTAATGATTTCCAATCCATACTGCACTCATTTTTCTCAGAATTCCGCGCCCTCATCACTCCTCTCCTAAACCTACTGTCAGCAGTAGTCTCTAATATGACTTCCTCGTCTGGCAGTAAATGAACTCCTCCTCTCCTAGATCCTTTTTTGTCCTCCTCTGGAATGCTAACGGCATTCAAACGAACTCAAACTAACTCTAGAAGACAAATGTATAGACATACTCTTACTTACTGAAACACGACTAACAAAAAATAAAAAAACTCAACATACCAGGCTATACAACTTACCGAACTGATCACCCAGATGGATGAGCTCATGGTGGAACTGTGCTCTTCATTCAGAGCGACTCACCAGCACCCTGATTCCCATACTCAACATTTAATACCTTCCACTCCTACAGACTCGATTCAATCCACTTCAGTGTCCATCAATACTTCCACTTCCCCAATTACCTTTTCTGCAGTATATTGCCCTCCTAACAAATCTATCACCTCAGGCCAATCCTAAGAGCATTTTAAATCCTTAGGTTCCTATTTCCTTTCTGGCAGAGATTATAATGCGAAACATCTGCAGTGGAGCACGAGAACGACCAACTACCGTGGCCGTGCTCTGTATAATGCTATCTCCTCTCACAATCTCTCCACTCTAAGTCCGTCCTCTCCCACCTATTGACCCACCGATGTAAACCCTCTTCCTGATATTCTAGATTTTTTCATATGTAAAAATCTTATTACCTACCATCACTCTCTAAAAACACTAAATGAACTTTCCTCTGACCACAACCCTGTCCTCCTTACACTGTCTCTCACACCTATCCCTAGACCAGTGGTTCTCAAACTGTGGGTCGCGACCCACAGGGGGGTCGCGTGGAGTGTCCAGGGGGGTCGCGGGATAAGGAGGAAAATCAAAAAAACAAATCATAGCTGTAGTTTTTATTAATAACAAAATTTATAGGCTACAAAAATTTGTAATACACATACAAGTTGAAAAAGGTGTAATAATATTTAATGGGAAACATGAGCTTGTTTGGAATTAACCAATTTTTTTATGTCCGGAATGAGTTTTGTAATACACAAAAGAATGTCATTTTCCAGGGTCAAACGATTTCTTGATTTTGTTTTGATATTCACCATTTTGGAGAAACCTTGTTCACAGTTATAAGACGTAGAAAATGGCATCAAAGTCTGTAATGCTTTTGTAGACAGTTCTGGGTATTCATTTTTAATACCTATCCAAAATTTGTCGATACAAGCACTGTTAAAAGTGAGTTTTGCTGACTGATCACTTGAAATTTCGATCAGTTGATCATGTTGACGAGCAGTTAGCTCAGCTTTTGTTACGACTTGATCACTGAACGGATTGACTACCCACAAAACCCCACTCGTATCCTTATTTGGAATGTAATCTGTCAACTGTTCAATCAAACCTTCGAGATGAGAAGATACTAGTAAGGAGAGAGATGAAGTGTCAGGGGATGTACAGTAGGATGTAGACAGAAACCCTATAAACTCTTGAGTTAGTGTAAAATTTTCAAAATCTTCTTTCTTAACTCTTGCGTTCCAAACACTGAGTTTTTTTACAAATGCATTTACTCTGTCTTGAGCATATATCATATTTTTGTCTGGTCCTTGTAGGGATAAGTTCAAAATATTAAGGTGAGAGAAGATGTCAGCCAAATAAGCAAGCTTAACCAACCACTTTTCATCACTGAAAAAAGTGGAAAGTTCGGGTTTACTATCAACCAAAAATAACAACATTTCTGACTTTAATCCAAACAGTCTGCTTAATACATTACCACGGGATAGCCACCGTACTTCAGTGTGAAATAAAAGATGTTTATGCAAGGCTCCTACCTCTTCACACAAAATATTAAACATCCTACTTTGCAGCGGGCGACTTTTAATGTAGTTCACTATCTTGACAGCTTCATTTAAAACTTGCCGTAATTCATCTGGCATTTTCTTAGCTGCCAAAGCTTGCCTATGTAAAAAGCAGTGAACCCAGCTTGCATTCGGTGTCAATGATTTCAACCTGGCAATTAAGCCACTCTTCTTTCCCGTAAGGGCCATTGCTCCATCACTACAAATTGAAACACATTTCTTCCAATCAAATTCAAAAGGTTCAGTTGCTTGAACAATCACCTTATAAAGACTTTCACCTGTTGTATTATTCGGCAGGGGCTTACAAAACAAAATATTTTCATGAATAGCATCACCGTAATCGTACCGGATGAAGCATAAAAACTGAGCACAGTTGGCAACATCTGTTGACTCATCCAACTGAATTGCAAAAAAAGTACTGTCTTTTATTTGCTTCTTTAGCTGGTTCTGAACATCTTCAGCCATGTCACATATTCTTCTTGAAATAGTATCATTTGATAACGGGATTTTTTTCAATTTTTCAGCATCTTGAGGACTGATTATATTTGAAACCATATCAATTGCAGCAGGAAGAATTAATTCCTCAGCAATTGTATGGGGTTTCCCTTTTTTAGCAATCTTCAGTGCTACCTCGTATGAAGCTTTAAGAGCATTCTTATTAACATTAGCAAGATCCGTAATGTTTACCTGTTGACTTCGAAGGGAGAACAGTTTTCTTTGGAAAAATTCCACTGGTTTGTCTTTCAAAGCAAAATGTTTAGTTTCTAGATGGCGCTTCATTTTCGAAGGCTTCATGCTTTCAGCTGACAATACTTCATTACACACCACACATTGAGGTTTGTCTGCCAGTTCAGTGAAACCGAATTGTATGTACGACTGGTCATATTTGCGGAATTTTGTCATTCTGCACTCACTAGCACTAGCATCACTACTTGACGACGGTCTTCTTAAAAACTTATCCATTGCTACTTTTTCTAACTGTATTTGCTCGCAGTACTACTCACAAGTGCACACACAGTGTTGAATGATCGACTCAAGAAG
Organism: Oncopeltus fasciatus; assembly: GCA_000696205.2. Taxonomy (NCBI): domain Eukaryota; kingdom Metazoa; phylum Arthropoda; class Insecta; order Hemiptera; family Lygaeidae; genus Oncopeltus; species Oncopeltus fasciatus. Next base: position 315,068 of record KZ807625.1, on the reverse strand, counting down.
CCAGACTGTCATGTCGTCTGCCGTCCACCGGCTAGCTAAGCCAATAGTGTTTTTTTTTTCATTTTTGTTTATATTTAAAAATAGGGGGGTCGCCGAAATACTAGGTCTAAAAAGGGGGTCGCAGTGGCAAAAAGTTTGAGAACCCCTGCCCTAGACAATTGCCACCAACCTTAATAAGTGGTACCATTGACTGGCCACACTGGTGACACCTTCTGAGGTCAAGTACATTATAAACCATCTGCCTAAGCGCAAAGTACCCGGCTATGACCTTATCACCGGGCTAATACTTCAAAATCTACCTCAAAAGGCAATTATTTTCCTCACTTACCTCTATAATTGTGTCCTTCGAACCACTCATTTTCCACTTCTCTAGAAATTTTCTGAAATAATCCTATTTCCCAAACCCGGTAAATCTTCTTCCAACACATTATCCTATCGACCAATTAGTCTTCTTCCTTTACTTTCTAAGGTATTTGAGAAAGTTCTTTTAAAACGAATAATACCTATAATAACTTCCTTAAATATTCTTCCTAATCATCAGTTCGGCTTCCGATCCCATCATTCTACTGTCCAGCAGGTGTTTCACGTTGTAGATTTTATTTCCTCTTCCCTCGAGCGAAAATAATTTTGTCCTGGTGCATTCTTAGATGTCACTCAAGCATTTGACTGAGTATGGCATACTAGACTATTATATAAGCTGAAGTCCATATTTCCAAGTACCATCTACCTAATCCTCAAATCTTATCTTTCTAACCGTTTCTTTAAGGTCCAGCAAGGATTAGATAACTCCTAACACTACCCTATGAAAGCAGGTGTTCCACAGGGCAGTGTGCTTGGACCCATCCTTTTTATCCTTTATACTGCAGACATCCCTACTCATCCTAATACTCTTTTAGCCCTCTTTGTAGATGACAAAGCGATCCTCTCCTCCCACCCTGATTCCAAAACCGCTTCTTACAATTTACAAAACCACCTTGATGCTATTCAGCAGTGGTGCAGTAAATGAAGAATTAAAATAAATGAGTCTCTTTTACTTATCGCTTACTCTGATGCTTATGGAGACTTGCCGGATCACTTCTAGTTTCATCATTATGAGTGGCAGAGGACCTGTCACCTGAGCTGCTAAGAAACAACTCATTGTTTCCCTCAGCACAACAGAGAGTGAATACATTGCTGCTAGCCAGTGAGTTAAAAAAAATAATGTTTTTAAACTCATTGCTTAGTGAGACGGCTAATAGTGATACTAAAGTGAATATACTTATAGATAATCAAACCACTATGAACATGATTTAAAAAAAGGCTTATCTGAAAAAAATCAAAGCTTATTGACATAAGATTTAAATTCATAAATAAAACGATTAATGATAAGAAATATAATTTAAAATATTGCCCTTTTGGAATGCAGTCAGCAAATATACTAACAAAATCTGTATATTACACAATATTGTGTAGACTTAGAGATAAAACTCATATATATANAAAAAAAAAAAAAAAAAAAAAAAAAAAAAAAAAAAAAAAAAAAAAAGAAAAGCAATAGAAGCATTTTATTTGACTTCGAAAAGGCCTATAACACCTTTAGAAGAAGCCAAATACAGAATGGGGCTTCCGAGGATGCTTACCTAACTTCATCAAATCTTTTCTTCAGAAAAGATACATCAGAGTAAGAATTGGAAATACAATTTCCACAAGAAGACGTTTATTTAATGGTATCCTCCAAGGAAGTATCCTTAGCTGTGTATTGTTTGCAATAGACATCAATTCCATAGCTAATAAAATTCCACCTACAATCAGAAAATCCCTATATGTAGATGACCTTATGATCTTTCTTAGATTTTCAAATATACAATGGGCTACCAGGCTCCTCCAAAATTCTATCCACAAACTACATATATGAGCTGAGTCCAACAATCTGAGGTTCTCTTTAATTGAATCCAAATGTATTCTCTTTTCCAGTCACAAACCTTACTCTAAACAGCCACACATTGTTTTTAATATTTTTGATTGAAACCAAATTCCTAGGAATGATTCTGGACCACAAATTCACTTGGCTCAGTGATATAAAATACTTAACAGAAGAATCTAAGAAAATGGGACATGACACAAAGTCTTAACATTTATGTTAAAGTGATTAATTTTGCTGCAGGAGAACCAAAAAATATTTTTAAAAACTAAAAGATAGAACAGTAGAGCCTATTAATAAAAATCAGTCAGAAAAAATGTGGAATCTAAAAAATTTAGGATAAGATATAAATTTTGAGGTTATACCGCATGAAAAGTTAAATAAATCGAAGGGTATTGTCTATTGTCCTGATATAGACAAACTTAGTGAGGAAACTATATTAGAGGAGCTCAGAGAAAAAAATGTAAAAATGATTAAAAGAATGATTTTGAAAAAATTTGGATGTTATAGAAAAATAAATTTACATATTCTAACATTTAGCTTGCCAAATCTCCTGGAAATAATTACAGTTGGCTTTTATAAACTAAAAATATGCTTATTTGTGCCCAACACACTCAGAAGTATCACTTGCCTTAAATTTGGTAATTTAGCTGAAAAGTTTAACTGGAACCTGCCTAGGAAAATTGTTTACTTAAATAATACACTGGATTCCTTGGTACCACAATAATCCTTGTTTTGTAAATTGCTCAAAGAAATACAATAGTTTAAACACTAAATGCCCACTGTTTATCAGGGAAGAAGAAATAAAAACCCTACAACACAAAAATAAAATACCTTACAATGTTGCCAAAAGGACTTATGTTGAACAAAACCCCAAGTAAATGACAAAATCATATGCAGAAACACACATATTAGGTAAATCAGCAGGATAACACACAACCCAAAATTGTGACGATTATTTCTTGGAATGTAAATGATAAATGAATACAGTTTGAAGAATTAAAAATCCTTATTAGTGATCAAAATCCAGATGTAATCAGTCCAAGAGACTCACTTAAAACCTGGCAAGAACTTAAAAACATTTTAATGCGTATCTACTGTAAGGACAAAATTTCCATCAATAGATCTTCTTCCTGTCCTGAAGGAATATCACTCAAGAGCTTCTCAATGTTCAATGCAACCTTCAGACAGTTATTGATAAAGTAAATCTCTCATTTCCTATAATTATCTGCAATTTATACCTAGCCCCAGCTGAACTTATTGGCGAACCTGCTCTAACCAGACTCATAAATAGCCTACAGGCACCTTACATAAAAACAAGTGATTTCAACTATGATCACTACCCTTGGTCATGGTCAACTAATTTCAGAAGTAACACCAATAGAAGGATCATAGACTCAGTCGATCTCAACACAGGAAAAACAACCTATATCAGCCCAGCTTATGGCACTTCCTCCACCCTAGGCCTTACAATAACCTCGGCCAATACAAAATAAAATATATGTGGGATACACTCGAAAACCAATATGGTAGCAACCACTTTCCCAATATCCTACAATCAACAAGATCACTTCGATCTATAGAAAAATGCCAAAAATAATAATCGATAAAGTAGATTGGGCATCATTCTCAAATAAACTACGATTCTCCCTGAATGATCTTCCAAATGAAACAGACAACATGGTAAAAAAAAATTACCCAAAAATTAATATTCTCATTACCCCATATACCAAAGAAAAACTACTGCCCTTGGTTTGATGATGCTTGTTGTAAAGCTACAAAAACCAAAAATAAGGCCCTAAAAACAACCTAACTACACATAATTTAATATGCTATAAATGGGAGAAAGCAAAGACGAGGTGACTCATAAAACAGAAGAAAAAACGATCAATGTAAATACCTCTATAAAAAAAAAAAAGTCAGGCAGAAAGTACATAGTACATTTGGCTCTAAATACGTAGACACACCTGTCCTTAAACAACATTATAATCTCACAGCCACATAAAATTGTGGAAATCTTCGCGAATCAATTTTCTCACATGTCAAGTTCGCCATCAGATTTAAACAAGGAAATACATTTTAACAATATCAAATTTCTTGAAGAAACTCCAAACCCAAACATGTATAAACTATAATAGCCCAATAACATACTAACATACCAAACTGAACCAAGCAATAGATGACCCAGTCTCATCACAAATCTCATCCCCAGGCCCAGACGACATGCACAATATGATATTGAAACATCTACCTCCAATAACTATTGTTATAATAGTATAGCTATATGTATAATAAAATAGGAACACAGGGGACGGGTGGTTGGTTAGAAGCCATTGTAATTCTTATACCAAAACCTGGTTGTGACAAACTAAATTAACAGCTATAGACCGATTTCACTGACAAGCTGCCCTTGTAAGCCCTTCTAATTATCAGCAAACGCCTATTATAGACCTTAAAAAATGCAATATCCTGTCTTATGCTCAATACAGATTTAGGAAAGGCAGATCCACCGTAGACCATATAGTCAGAAGTCCTAAAAACCTTCATTGAAAAAAAAAAAAAAAAAAAAAAAAAAAAAAAGAAAAGCAATAGAAGCATTTTATTTGACTTCGAAAAGGCCTATAACACCTTTAGAAGAAGCCAAATACAGAATGGGGCTTCCGAGGATGCTTACCTAACTTCATCAAATCTTTTCTTCAGAAAAGATACATCAGAGTAAGAATTGGAAATACAATTTCCACAAGAAGACGTTTATTTAATGGTATCCTCCAAGGAAGTATCCTTAGCTGTGTATTGTTTGCAATAGACATCAATTCCATAGCTAATAAAATTCCACCTACAATCAGAAAATCCCTATATGTAGATGACCTTATGATCTTTCTTAGATTTTCAAATATACAATGGGCTACCAGGCTCCTCCAAAATTCTATCCACAAACTACATATATGAGCTGAGTCCAACAATCTGAGGTTCTCTTTAATTGAATCCAAATGTATTCTCTTTTCCAGTCACAAACCTTACTCTAAACAGCCACACATTGTTTTTAATATTTTTGATTGAAACCAAATTCCTAGGAATGATTCTGGACCACAAATTCACTTGGCTCAGTGATATAAAATACTTAACAGAAGAATCTAAGAAAATACTGAACTTCATAAAAGACCTATCTAAAACCATAAGGGGTGCCGACAGGCATTCTTTCCAACACAAAAGCTTAATATGATCAAAAATAGATTATGGCAGCATTGTATACTCATCTGCAAAAAGAAACTACTTGATATATATAGACTCCATCAGCCACACAGGAATCTGATTAGCTACCGGGGCATTCAGACCCAGTCCCATCACAAGTCTTAGGGCAGAAGCCAGAGAACCACCTGTTTTATCTAACAGCAATTAATAATAAATTTCTAAACTGCAAAAATACTTTACCAGCCGATGAACCCCACACATAAATACATCTTCAAACCCAAACACATGGACTCTGTTTCAGAAGGTGAAAAACCTTGTCAACCTGCACCCTTAGTTGTAAGACATTAAAACATGATAAGCATCTAACCTAACCCTGTCTTCCAAGGAGACCTTGAGTTCCCACTCATTCACCCATTCACTGCAGAAATGCAAGTATATCCTTAAGTCTCTACTACTCTATCACATCAAAGGACAAAGATTTCGTCATTTGCACAGAAGAAAATTTAAATAATTTACTTTTAAAAGAATATGCAGACAAATATTATACAGACATCACAACATTAAAGCTACTTACACAGTAGAATGAGAAATTAAACATAGTTTTGAGAACCCAAAAAACAATTTTTAAGAGACTTGTGAGGGAGAACTTGACAATAACTTGAAAATGGTCTAGACCATTACATCGTTTAAATTGTTTTTAATCCATTTATATTTTTGTGTAAAAATCATTTTTACCTAATAATAAATTTCCAAAAAAGTTTAAACTTATTAAATACACAACTATAGAAAGCTGTACAAATAGCTTCATTTTCTCATAACGAGAAGATACTAAACCAAATTGATGAAACTCATTGCTGATTGTTTTCAGTTAATTAAATTAATTAAATCTAAGATTTCCTAAATTTCATTTATCTATAATTCACCTGTAATTTCTGCTGCAAGTTCTTTCACTCGTTTTTCATAAACTAGTGAATTTCCATGTTCAACAAGTGCTTCATTATAAAGTTTATTTAATCTATCTATTTCATCAGTCAGTTCACCAATTTTTAAATGTAATGTATCCATGAAATATCTCTTGTCCTGCACAATTCTATTCACTTGCCCTCTACTTGTTGATGTCCGTGCATTACTTGCTCTTATGCCTCCACTTTGTGATGAAAGTTTCTCTTTCTACAATAAGAGTTCTAATTGTATTTATACACTATTGTATTAGTTAACATAAGAATGAATGAGGTTAGGAATGTTTCAATAATAGAAAAAAATGAAAATCATAATAAATTTTCAATTGCAATAACTTTATAAAATACAACAAATTTGAATAACTTCCAGCAAAATCTGTCATGGGATACCAATAATATCACAACATAATACTTAAGCTGTACAAATAGCTTCATTTTCTCATAACGAGAAGATACTAAACCAAATTGATGAAACTCATTGCTGAGTGTTTTTACTGCTTCATGAGCTGCATAAACGTTAGTTTTCATAAGAGTTTGAAATTATAAGGGGTGAAAATTAAACATTAAAGGTATAATAAGCTAAAGAGTTTATTCATAATTAACACTGACTCATAGTTGTTAGATAGTTATCTAATAATTTTAGTTGACTACAACTTTGGTCAAGTTAGTTTTTGTTGCATTTAATTTGGTCGTAATCATAAAAAAATTCTCAAATCTAAGTAGTAACAATAATTTTTTTAAATGCTCTTGGATATGCAGTTTTATATTTATTCTATCAAAATAAATATGAATCAATTTTTAAAATATTTTAATCCTTTGAAACTTCGAGAGTGGTGCTTAAACCAAAAACTAAAATTTAAAAGAAAAGTTGTTAATGCTATAGAGAAAATATTTTTTAATAAAACAAAACTTACATAACTGAATAATTTGAAATAAAAAAATTATTTAAAACAATTCGTTAGTGTACATACCAAGTAGGGTGATGGGGGGAGAGAGAGAGAGACTCGTGCTCAACTGAGTCTACATTGTGACTGATCTGTTTTAAAAATTTTTTATTTGACCATTGTGGAAAGAAATGGGGGAACGGAGCATATTAAAACTCTAGTTCTTTTTTAAAAAATCAGTTAATATACCATGCATACCATTGCCTTCATAACCAAAGAGCCTCTTGATATTTGATCAGGTCGCATAAGGCCTGTAGTTAAATTATTCCTGGATACAACTGAGCTTCCTGGTGGCCTAGGTGGAGAAGTTGTAAGTAGAGAATTAATGTTCGCTTGATTAACAGCCTAAAATGAATCAATTAAAAGTGTTTAAATAAAAGAAAAATTAAATTTATAAACTTATATGTAACATAAGGATGGAAAACATTAAAGCTAACCAAAAACATAAAACTGGAGCAATATTTTGAAATACAAATTTTCAAAAAATTCTAATACTAAAATTGTTTTAGCATTGATTTACCAAAATTTCTGTTCGTTTGCTGACTATAACTTCATAACCAATAAACATTTTTTAACTATACTTAAGGTCTTTCTTTTCTAAGATCCAGTTACATAACCAACAATTAAATAAGCAAAAGTTTAGTTTTCTCCCTAGCTGGAGGTTGAATATCATCATATATTATACATATGTTGACTGCACATATCAATAATTTTATTATTTTTTGCAATAGACATCAATTCCATAGCTAATAAAATTCCACCTACAATCAGAAAATCCCTATATGTAGATGACCTTATGATCTTTCTTAGATTTTCAAATATACAATGGGCTACCAGGCTCCTCCAAAATTCTATCCACAAACTACATATATGAGCTGAGTCCAACAATCTGAGGTTCTCTTTAATTGAATCCAAATGTATTCTCTTTTCCAGTCACAAACCTTACTCTAAACAGCCACACATTGTTTTTAATATTTTTGATTGAAACCAAATTCCTAGGAATGATTCTGGACCACAAATTCACTTGGCTCAGTGATATAAAATACTTAACAGAAGAATCTAAGAAAATACTGAACTTCATAAAAGACCTATCTAAAACCACATGGGGTTTAATAGCCATGATTGTTTCT
>KZ807625.1:250742-274770 GCA_000696205.2 Oncopeltus fasciatus | reverse complement strand
CTTATTAAATAATTAATTTAATTATTTAATTAATAAATGTTAAGAGTGGCATAAATAAATTTATAGCATTGCTTTTTAAAATATAACATTATGCTTCTAGTTCATATCTTCTTCTCTTGTTATTCCTCTGTGTTCTAAGTATCAGACTAATTTTCTGGATAAATTTTTAACTCAAGCAATTTAATTATGTCACTCTAAGTGGTTTCAGTAATGTTTAAAATTATTTCAATTTGTAAAGTGCTATATCACATAATGAGGGTTTTAATGAGTATCTTCATTTATAAGCTATTAAAGTATTTCGAACAATAATTAGGAGATTATAAGGAAGTAATTCATACTAGTAAGATTTCGGGAATTATTTATTTCAAAAAGTCAGCAATTTAAATTTAGTACAGCTTAAAAGCTCTCTTTTTCTTGCATTATTTTGAGCATACATTTGTCTGTGTATTGATTTTAGATTGAATTGCTAATCAGATAAAGAAAATGAAGTCAAATTGAACTTCTATACACTTTCAAGAAAGAACATCTTGTATGCGTTCGTGGATGGTGGTTCAAATAATTTTTTTGGTGTTGAATTTTGGGGGGAAATGGCTTTAATGATTTAGATAGAACTTACCATAAATACTTAAAGTCTTTTATTTAACATGATCATTTAGTCAACTAGGTTTAAGTTGAGAAGTTAGGTGAAAATAATAATTAATATTCTCTAACTTTATACTGTTATTTATAACTATTTATTTATTATATTTGCAATTTATTAATTTATTCCTAACTTAATCAAACTGTTAAAATGATTTTCATATGAGGCTGTACAAAGTTTATCATAATTTCTTATGAAATTAATTGTTAATTCTATCATTCATATTATTAATTATAGATATGAAATAAGCTGTATGATGTATTTTGACACTTATATTTAAGATATCTGAAAAAGTGGACTTAATAAATGTCTACAGTAAATTATTAATACTCTTGTATATTAGTAAAAATACAATATAAATAAATATTTCTATTTCTGTCACTGAATAATGAATGATCTGTCTATTTATAAATGTCCATTTACATTTTTTCCCCTAATACATTATTTGAAAGAACAACTTACACTCAAATAGAGATTGCGAAAAATGGAGGGATGGCCCTGCCTTTACTTGAAAACTCAGAAATTTAGTAGAGGATTGATAAAAGGAAAACATAATTTAAACGTACACATCAATAATACTTCTAATTTTCTTTTACTTGACTCCAAGGAGATATACGTTTTTTGAATTTTTCCTTTTATTTCTCTAAAATTTATTTTTACGATAGCAGCTGTTAATTAAGTAAATTAAATTTGTTTGTGCACAAAACTCAGTTTGCATTAAAAAGGAAATTTAAAAAAAAAAATGATTACGTTTTAAACCACATTTTGTGTTGCATGCTCAAAAATTAACTTCAGCTTTAGAACTGTTAATGTTAAGCTACAGTCAGTGTGCTCTAAAAGAGGGTAGAAATAACCTACCATTCACTTTCTTTTGGCAAATATACCCTTGTTGTGTAGTTCGCCAACTTTGATTTTGGATGGCCAAAGATGAACCTTACATTTAAGTATATATCTCGTCCTATCGAGCTTTTAAATTGAAAAAATGCATGATTTAAAATTAATTTCGCTTAACTTCTAACGCAGATTGTTTTGAAGAATATTAATTATAGAAATTCCTTTCTCGCAAATCTTGCAAAAAAATATAGCTTATTGTAATGGAAGTTGATGTATTGGTCCGTCAATCTAAGGACTTGGAGTTCTTGACGGTAAGCATTAATAGTAGAGAATTTAGGGTACCGACCCCCAACATATTCTCTACTTCTAACGACTTAATTTCGAGCTGAAGGCACTTTGAGTTTGTGGGTACAGGTTGGAGTATCCAGCTATGCATGCATGATAGACTAAATCATGCAAGAAAAGAAAGGAGAGTGAGATGTCCCCTAGAGAGTAGTTCTTACCAGAATAGAAGAAGAGTCGAGAGAGACCGTTCAGATATGGTCTCCGAGATCCGGCATGTTGCCAAGAACCGTAGACTGTTATAGATGGTGTGAACCAGCCAGTCTTCAGAGCCACAAGGGCGTGCTCAAGGGCCTGCACAAGGGCACACTCAACAGCTTGCACAAGGGCACACTGTAGGGTCTCTTTTATATTAAACATTTCGGTTATTTATTTCTGGAAATAAATCATAATGGGAAATTAAATATTATGTAGTGTTACACGTATTACATGAATACGGTATTCTTTTCTTTTTTTATTGTTAACTTCCCTTACAAACACTTAGGGTCATGGAAGGATGGGCTATCTACAGGTCGCTTACCCATTCTAAACATCCATGGCTTAGAACAAGCTTTTATTTATAGATAAAACTTGCCCTGAGGAAGATTTGAACCCGCAGCGTCAGGATTCCGAGACTCGAACAGATCTCCTGAGCTACCTTGGGGCCTCGAATACGGTATAAGGGCATTTTAAATTGGATAGCCAAATTTTTAGAATCTAGAAGCAATAATTTATAGATTTTTTTAAAGCCTTTTCCTAAATCATAAAAAGAATAAAAAATTTTCTTATAATAAGAAGAAATAAATAAAGAAGAATAAGGAATTATTCATTCGGGATATGCATACTAAGCAGATATTTCATGCTAATACTGCTGAACTTTAATATCAGTAAACTTTTAACTTGGTTTTAAAAGTCAAAAAGATAGTGGAGGGAAAAGGGGCACTCAACCTTCCCTAAGAGGGATTTTTATTTAAAATCATTAAATATATTCCTCATCATGCACTTTTCATAAAATATTATTGAATACAATTGTCACAAAATTACATTTTTTCACCTATAATATTCTCTAATTCTTATAACTTCAATGATTATTAATAAATGAATGTCGAATATAGATAATACTAATTGTGATTTGCATTAATGATCTTCGCATTCGTTGCCAAAAAAAAAAGTATTGTTGAGCTGTATCCAGTTTCCTGAGAGCATGATCACCTTGACACCCATTGGTCACTTGTGCCATATCTCTTCTGATAACGATATTATTATCGACTTCTCAATTCGCTCTTTATCTTGAGATCCGAACGGATCCCAAGAGCTACCCTGGCGCCCCGACCGTTTCATATTCAGAATGCAATTTTTGTGAAGATATTGGCCTAATGTGTACGGCTGATTAATTAATTAATGTTTTAAGGATAAATTTTCTACTGGTCCACTGTGGTTCTGGTAATACCACAAAGCCCTTGTTTGCAATTTGAAGCAAATAGACAGGCTAACTGATGTAGTGGGAGTTTTACTGGAAGACCAGAGCAGTTTTGATTTATTTTAGCCATTAAAAAAAATGACATAAATATTAACAAAAGGAAAAGGCTTTAGTTCTTTCGACAAAGAAAATTTTTCTTTTTTCAAATAATCTTATTAGAACTCCATTAAAGGTCTATTCATGGGTTAGCAGCCTATTTAAAAATCCATGGAAATGGACTGACTGGCTTTTATTTCTTCTTCTGCAGATTTTCTTGTAACAAAAAGAGAGTGAATCTATTTCAGAGAGTGAACTTTATAGTAATACTCTTAACTTAATTAAATCAATTAGCAACGGGATTTCAAAAGTAGTATAACCAACTCCAATATTGTAGGAGTATTACTTTCNCATTATTATTAAAATTTTATTTTGAGAAGCTCCTGTAATTTTTTTTTATTTCAGTAGAATTTTATATGTGATTAGTTTAATATTTTTTTATATTTCTCTTTTTACCCACTGTCACACATTTATGAATAGTGGTTAATATTGATAATCAAAATATGGTTTGCCAAAAATTTGCTAAATTCTATTACTTCAAATCTAATTGCCCCAAAATATAGCAAAGTAAAAAATGTTTTTCTAGGTAATAACTGTTAATAGCTGCAGGCCATCATTGTTCTTCCAGAAAGTATAGTTGTCATTGATCAAAATGACTTAGTTTGTAGCAAAACAAAATTTAACTTTACTAAACAAAGCCTACTCTTATGGGTATTATGAGTGTATTAATTGTTTTCAACTGAATTTTGATCTTATGCCTGGTATTTATTTATATTTTTCATTTTTAGTGTGACATTGATGAAATATTACGTCGTGCTGAAACTCGTGATGAAGGACCTGCAACAGTTGGTGATGAGTTATTATCTGCATTTAAAGTTGCCAGCTTCACCTTTGATGAGGACACTCAAAGAACACAGAGTGAAGCAGAAGTTCAAGATGAGGAATCAAGAGATTGGGTATATGGAAACTTATTTATAGTTTATTAATTACATTCTAAATTTTAATTAATATAACCCATTTTTTATATTTCACTTGATCATTTTTTCTTGTAGTTCGAAAGATTTTCCTAAGTAAATATTAGGAACCTTATCTCATTGTAGTTACAAGTATAGATTGTTCATTTTTAAAAATGCTAGTTATTATAAGATTAATGTTTAAATATTAGATAAGTTAAAGACATTATGCAGAATGGAAACTTTTAAACCAAATTCATGTAATAATATGAGGTACTTATTTGATTTTAAATGGTTATTTTTCCACGTATAAGATTTCATGGATTTGTGAACTTTGCTCTAGAACCTTGTGATAGATTCACAAAACAGGTGTCTACTCTTCTTTCAGCTAATAAAAGATGAGATTTCCATATTCCAGTGAACATCAAATGAGGTATAAGAATTATTTAGAAGTATTTACTTTTTAATATTAGTCTGGCAAGGATTAGAAAGTAAATGTTTAAAAAGTTTTAAATTGTATAAATAAAAAACAAAGGCTTCTGCTTTCAAAAAATTTCCAGTATCAAAAAACTTTTCACTAGTTTATTTCTAAATAAATAATACAATTTTTTTTATTTTATATAATGGTAAAAGAGTATTCTTAAAATAAGATTATTTTGAATTTTAAAACAATAATTTAAATAATTCATCGAATTCATATGAGATCTAACTGTTAAGTTTGTTATTTCTAAACATCTTGAATTGTAAATAATGTTTTCTTATCTTTACCAAGATTACAGTTAGGAACACAATGGCCTTATAGGTCAGGCTGTGTTGCGGTTTCCTCTTATGGGGCCCATTTTCTCCCTATCAAGTGTTTACCAAATAAATCACATTACTATTCTCCTTAGTAATAATATTATATAATTTATTTCACGCAGACACTCACATATACATGTATTTATTTTAATATACAGCATGTAGAAATTATTGTTTCCACCATGTTTTTCTCTGAACAACAATGTCACATTTCTATGCCTCACCCCTAATTAATCCCTTGTAATAGCCTGATGATGGAGTCTGGTCGGACTAAGCCTATTTTTTATTGGGTAGAATTTCAGTAGTAATAAAGACATGTCACGCTCGTCTTCAATATTCAACCATTCTTATGACATAAATTGTTTGACTGAATTATAAATTTTAGTCATTTCTGTCTCTTAAAACTTAAGAAAATTGGCAGTTAAAGAGCTTAACTCTTATTAGATATTGTATTAACTAGGGAGATTTAACATATCTCATTGAAGATGGATATGAATGTGACATATGAATGTCTAAAATGATCTTATAATTTGATGAGGTAATGAGAAAAAAATATAAACTCATAAAGGATGTTAATATAGGATTCTTAAAGGAAAAATGAATCTCGGTTCTTTCATATATGAAGGTGGCTACTAATTTACATATTTTGAAATATTTTTCTTAATATACACTTCTGTTCTAATTTTGTCAAATGCAGATCAAATGCAAAAATTCTGTTTGTAAATTTAGTAATAAAAAAACCAGTCCTGTAATATAGAGAAATACATGTTAAGGATGTAATTATTTTGATCCGCAACACACTAGAGAAGGAGTGTGGACAGCACACCATTCTGGCCACCTGATTTTTTCCCCATTCTATGAAGAATGGGATCTCTTCACTCTTATCTCGTAATAAGATGTCATGGTGTTATAATTAATTTTATGAATTGCTCAGTGAACCTTACTTTTATGGGAAATACAGAATTTACTGTTTTTGATTTAGTTTTTTTTTAAATCTTTCTCATGCATGAGTAATTTGGTATATTTTAAAGTATATAAGACGTGTTCTAAATTTCTTAAAAGCTTTCTTTCATAGTAGCTGCATTTGTATTCGGTCAAGGCTTCCATAAATGTTTTAGTTTATTTAAAATCTGTTAAAAATTTCTTGATGGCATACTCTATTAACTTTGGCTTCATTCAAATTAAGTTGATTATATAATATACAATTTTAGTTAGTGGCTAGTTTTTCTTTAATTATAAATTTTTGTATTGTTATTTTAATTTCTTGATATCTCTGCATTGAGATATTATTTAAAAAAAATAATCTAATGATTTTCTTAAATTATTAGCTTCAAACAATTTTATAATTTGAACTTAATTCAATCTTCAATGATATTTATTTATATCTTGTTTTTGTTTTTCAATTATAAATAACATGATTGCTTCACTGTTTTTTTAGAATCGTGTTAAAGCTGGAGACATTCTGCTCATATATGCAGTTGTTCATCTCCTTTTGTCATTTAATGTGCTTTGAGTTGAAATTATTTACTGTATTACTATTTTTTAAATTCTAGTATTGATTTTTGTAATTGTTGAGTTGATTTATGTATAATTATAAATGCAATTATGGTTTTATTGTACCTCAAAAAATATTTGAGATGTTTTGTGAGATATTTATATTTTTATTTATTATTCGATATCATGTTTAGGATGAAATTATCCCAGAAACATACAGACAAAAAGTAGAAGAAGAAGAAAAGGCAAAAGAAATGGAAGATTTATATTTACCTCCACGGAGCCGTAAAACATTACAGCAAATCAATCATTCTGAAAGTGATGGTATTTGATGATTTTTTCTTTCTTTTGTGTGTATGAGATTGTGCGTGTGTTGTATGTTTTTAAGCATTCTTGCTTGTGCCTGCTTATCTGCATGTTAAAAAAAGAAATCTTTGTAATAGTAAAATTCCCTTTAATCTGAAAACCAGAATTCTATTTATTTTGAACAAGACTAACTATTTATCTGAGAATGAAATTAGAAATATTTGGAGGTTAAAACTGTTAAATTTATTTAAAAGTCTGTTGACACCATTGTATATACAATACATTCTTGAAAAACCCCTATCTTCATCCAGTGAGTTGGTCTATGAGTGGTACGAGGGTTGCTATTTATGTATCTGGAATAATAAACAAAACAAATATTTATCATTTAAAACAGTTTTATTGTTTTCAAAATATTTTCCATGATGATGGATACACTTTTTCATGTGCTTGAACCAATTTTCATAGATTTTTTTTTCCAATCCAATTGAGGTATCTCCAAAACATGCATTTTGAATGCATCAACTGCTTCTTCTGGTATCAAAAATTATTGACCACATAGTTTATTTAATTGTGGAGCTGCATTTCCAATGAAGGGATGATCCTAGACCACTAGTTATCGTAGCAAAGTTTGTTCTAACAAATTAGTAAACCAATAAAATATGGTTTTTTTCCTCCAACATTTCAGGCCTTCTTCAGAGCTGGGTAACAAACGTAAAACAACATAAATGAAAAAAATAATTTTGAGTAAAATAAGTAAAAGAACAATCTATTAAATTATGTAATTACAATTATATTCTATATATATAACCTCACACACACACACACGTTTGTGTGTGTAATTTACATAATTGAATAAGTTGTTATTTTAGATATTTTGCTCATAATTATTTTTTCATTTGTGTTGTTTTATGTTTGTTACATAGCCCTGAAGAAGGCCTGAAATTCAGGCCAAAACGTTGGCAAAATAAAACCATATTATATTGGTTCACCAATTTGTTTTTACTTAATAATGGACCTGTGACCGAACTCGCATCCTATTTTCTTTCTCAACATGATATAATCCTTATATCCTATAACATGTATACTCCTACTGTTCAACCAAGAGCAGTAACCTTCCGTAAGTTTGACAACCTTACCTTTGAGAATTTTGAAGCAGACCTTAAGAATCTTGATTGCCTTCTTAAGAATATATTTTCCTCTTCTTCGATCGATCAAAGGATAGAGGTCTTATTCAATTATCATGTTTCCATCCTCAATACCCATGCTCCTTGTAAAACCAGTTGATTTCACCGCCCCTCTGTGCCCTAGTTGAGCAAGGATGTGTGAGATCTCAGAAGAAGGGGGGAGGCTGCCCGGAGGCGGGCTAGACAGTACGTCTCCAGTACGGTCACCCTGAGGATTATGCGGCCTATAGACGTCTCCAGGACCGGGCTCTGGAAGTGTTTTCCTATTCTCCCAATCCTAAGTCCAAGTAGAAAATCCTCAGAAGCCTTTCCTTGTGCAAACCCTCTCTCAATATTTCCTATCTTCCTGGGTCTTCCGATGACTTCAACTTTCGTTTTACTTCCTTTTCACTGTCTCAAGAGTTCTCCTTTTTCTATTTACTTACTGAGCCGCTCTGATTTTAACCCAAACAAATTATTTTTCTCTGACATTACTCCTGAAGATATTTTAGCAGCGTTATCAAAAATAAAAACAAATGAAGTTGGCTGCGATCACATTCCTTTAAAACTCCTCAAGGCCTTCCCTTCCCAGTATCTTTCCTATCCTCCTGCACATATACAACTTTTCTCTTCAGAACTCAGTCTTTCCTAATTCCTGGAAACAAGCAATAGTTAAACTTTTAAACAAAATTCCCAATCCCCCTTCCTTCAATGATTTCTGTTCCATATCTCTTCTCCCAATCCTTGCAAAACCCTTATAAGAGTTGTTATAGAAACAAATGTTCTCTTTTCTGGAAAATCCAAAGTTCCTTGATTCTTCTTTCCAAATCATGCTTCTTTACCCAGACCTCTCTCCTCAAAATATCCTCTGACATATCCGAGCTACAATTGATCAAAGAAAAATCTCAATCCTTGTTCTCCTTGATTTCACAAAAGCTTTTGATACGATTGATCACTCCTGTCTACTTTCGAAACAATGTCCTTCTTTGCTTTCATTCATTCCTGTCAGGTCGATCCCAAGTAGTTTCGATCCCCGAAGAATACCCAAATTTACCTCCCCTCCCCTCCAGAAGAATTATAAACAGCCATTCTAAAAATTCAAGATGACCGAAATTCAATATGTTCCTGGGCTTTGACAATCAAGCTTTCTCTGAATGTCAAAAAAATCTCAGGCTATTGTTTTTGGGTCTAGATTCTTGCTTACATCACTCCCTCCTATCCCTTCTCTCACAATTAATCAGCGCCCAATTTCCTTTCATTCCTCAATCAAAAACCTGAACATTATCCTAGACCAAACTCTTTCATGGAAACCTCATAGTTCACAGATTTCCCTTTGCTGTTTCCCGACTCAATCAATTTTGCCGCTCTGGTCATCTCCTGTCTTGTAAAATCTGTAGTCCTCTTATGTCCTCACTCACATTCCCCCATTTCATCACATTCTTTTATTCTATTATGGTTGTGCTGTTTATGGTGGCCTTACCGAAGACCTAGAGGATAGACTTAAGCTTCTGTTAAACTGTTTCATCAGGTTTGTCTTTGATTATTCGAGGAGCGCCCACATTACAGAGCTGTACTCCGAGTTGGGATGGATATACCCATCTTTTCGTTAGCAATATTTTCTTAATTCTCTCCTCTATCAAGTCATATTTTCCCATTCCCCTTCCTACCTCTATGGTATTTTAACTTTAAAATTTTTCGCACTTTTTTTTAGGTTAAATTTATTTTCTCAAGTAGGCAGGAATAATTTATTTTATTATTTTATAGTTATTTCATTGCATGAGTTTAAATTTTTTGTTAATGTGCTTCACATTCTCATCAATCATAGAATTTGAAAAAAAGAAATATTTTCCTGATTTTCCAATGCATTATTCCTTAGCGCTCCAGATGATTTTTTAAATCTCTTGTGAATTTATAATTTTGTCATGGTTCTTAAATTATATTTTGAAGAGGTACAACACAAACAATAACAATAAATGGCTCTAATTTTTCTTTGTAAAAGTTCACAAAACATGCCTATACTATGCATATACGCATGGGAGGCGATTTGCCATTTATGTGTGAGAGAGTTCAATAGGTTTGAAGAGCAGATGAGGAATGAGTGTTTAAGTGCTGAAGTTTTGTGTGAATGAGAAAATGTATCAAATGTTTGAGAGTGAATTAAGTATCTGAAGATAAGGGGGTTAATTTATGCACTCCTCTCAATACCTCTCATAGAGGTAATGAAAAGAGAGTGGTGAGTGTTATCTGATTAAGGATAAAACATTCATGATAATATGGATATTACCAAACACATGAGTATCTTGGAGAGTCAAATAAGCAATTCATTTATCATTTTTACCTTATCATCCAGCTCTCCTGTGAGACCATCACACAAATCAAAGTGGATGGAAATCACATGGATATAGAGGATTCAGAATTTTATTTAATGTTTTAACCTCTACTATGTGGGTAGGTGAAGGAACGGTGCGGGTATGAGGAATGGAGACTAACCTCTTTCTTTTATTCGTTCTTTCAGACAAATAACTCTCCCTCACCTGCAAGTTATATCTCTACTTCTTGCCTGTAGTCATCAATTTGCAAATTTTATATTATTTGTATTATTTTAAATGAATAGCATTACAAAGCAATAATATGTAAATGTGGATTAGGACATACAAAAGGAATAAAGCACCCAAAAAAGAAAAGTCTAAGTATAACAAATATTTAGAGAAACTAGTCATCCTTTGTCTAAGAGAATAAAAAAGATTTTGAGGGTAATGAGTGTGGAAGGAGTTGGGAATATACAGATGGAGATAGGTTTTTCCCATTACTGATTTTAATGATTCAAGTTACTTTGAGATAGTAAATACACCTCTTTGGCTGTACCAGGTATGCAAGTTTAAAATGTCGTTTTAATTCCAATAGAATGCGCTCTTAGCCTATTGAAGGATTTGCTTATCTCTAAACGCTATTTTGTTTGTTAGTCATTTGTTTACAAAAGTCAGTTGTTTTTAAGTCGTTAACGTGGACGTATCATACCTTTCTTTGGTGTTAAAAATGTCTAATTTTAAGCCAAATAAAGAGCATTTGCGGCATGTCATGATTTTCTTATTTAATCAAAAGAAAAAGGCATCTGAATGTCATCGAATTTTTGTTGAGACTTATGGTGATCTTGCTCCCACCGTCAAGACATGTGAACGTTGGTTTCAACGTTTCAAACGTGGTGATTTTGATGTTACTGATCAAAAACGAGAAAATCGACCAAATCGACTACGAGCTTCTCAAGCCCGGCGAAACAGTCAATACCGAGCGCTACCGACAACAAATGATCAATTTGAGTCACGCATTGATCGAAAAACGCCCAGAATGGGCTCACAGGCACGCCAAAGTCATTCTTCAGCATGATAACGCTCCTGCACATTCAGCCAGATTGACTAAGAAAACGATTTCTTCGCTTGGTTGGGAACTCCTACCCCACCCGCCGTATTCACCTGACCTGGCGCCTTCTGATTATCACCTCTTCTCATCGATGGGACACTCATTGGCGGAGCAACACTTCAACAATTTCGAAAACGTACGAAAATGGCTCGATGAATGGATTTCAAATAAAGATGAAGCATTCTTTTGGAATGGTATCCATGTATTGCCCGAGAGATGGACAAAATGTGTAGAAAGCGAGGGCCAGTACTTTGAATAAAATATATTATACTTTTTTTTAAATTACTGTGTATATATTTTAAGAAATAAACGACCTTTTAAACTTGCATACCTGGTAAATATTAATTCTTGTAAGTTTTTTAATAACTTAAACTTGAAAGACTTGAAGATTTAGATTAACCAATCCTATTGAAGGAATTGATTCTTCATGTTGTTTTAGGTTGCTGACGTTGGAGCATTTCTTACCAGTTTTTATAATGAAGCTAGTTAAGTTACTGGCAAAGAGCTTTTCTTATCTTGTAGTGTTGGTGCTTTACTTTGTGTAGTGCCAGGCATTTGCTCTGTGCCCCAGTTAAGGAATTTCATAATTCAGGTCAAGCCAGGTTTTATAGTCTTGATTCTTTCTAGCACAGAGAAATATCTAGTTACCGGATTATAAAATTGGGAACAGAGGAGTTGGGCCTAGGAACAAATATGGGATTTAAAGAAATGATTTTTATGTTGAGGAGTTAGTGTGGCTAATCTCATTGAAGAATAGATTTGTTATTAAGGTATCCTAAGTAATTTTGTAGTAGAAATTGGTTCAAAGTAGACCTCTTAGTGTGAAGAGGAAAGGTAGCAGTTCAATAATTTAGATCTGTATGTTTATTATTTATGAGAACATATAAACAATAATAAGTCTATGTGAACTTCATTAAGTTCATAAATAAATGTGGGATTCAATTTTTGGCATCTTAAAAGATGAGTGCTTCAGAAAGTTGCCAACACAAATTAACAAAAAATAAAATAAGCTATTCTTCATTAATAAGAAAAGAGATTACCACAGTTATTTATTAATAATACTTATAAATAAATAAGCTTTTATAAATAATAAAAGTAGAAGTATGGTGTGGAAGTTGTGATTATCCAGA
The DNA here is from genome assembly GCA_000696205.2 of Oncopeltus fasciatus. Lineage (NCBI taxonomy): Eukaryota > Metazoa > Arthropoda > Insecta > Hemiptera > Lygaeidae > Oncopeltus > Oncopeltus fasciatus. The sequence goes on along the minus strand of KZ807625.1, from coordinate 262,198 downwards.
ACTCCAGCAGAACTTATTAGCTCCTAAGTGTGTTAGATCTATATAAAGAACCTCATTGATGTGGAGAGAATTGTAGGTTTTTATTGAGAAAGGAAGCGATACTCACATTGGTTTCCTTGACATGCAATGCACCAAGCCTTCAAATATTATGAGACATCAAAGTGGCAATTCAGAAGTAGTGAGGTTTTATGTCAGCCTCTAGACATTATGCAAGACAATGGGGCCAGCAAATGATGCTTAAATATTCAAAACTACTTTATTTTCTCATTTATGCAGCAGTAAGGGGGAGAGTAAGGCAAAAGTAAATTTGAACAGGTTATATAAAGTGTACAGGGAATTATGTCAGTGGGTACAAACCATAAAAATATTGTCTGAAAATCACTTTTTTAAAGGAATAAGTAAAATAAATTTTACTGGCTAAAGTTTTTGTTCTCTTATTGTTCACTATTTTTTAGCTGATGGCAAAGGAAAAAAAAAGAAGCGTAAAAGAGGGGAAGATGATGAATCATCAGAAGATGGAGGAGGCTCTGATGAAGAAAAACCCAGAAAAAGAGGTCGCCCTCGAGGAAACAAAGGCTCTAACAAAGAAGTCATTAAGGGTTTTAATGATTCTGAGGTAATATTTGTTTATATACTTGTTAAAATGTAATTCATGTAAATTGAATATTGAAGAATATTTTAAATTAGATAGGACCAGTAATAATTATTTTCATACTTTTTTCCCTGCATAATCATAAATTTTGTTGATATATGGAAACTTTTGTCTTCTACTGTACTTCTATTTTTGTTGTCTTACATCTTATACAGATATAACTTTATTTATTTTTTATAGTAATTAATATAAGTTTTAATTTTCTTAAAATATATGAAATTAGTTATTAAAAAATAAAAAAGAACATGAACTGTAATTTCAATAAATAAAAAATTAACTTGGGAAAGAATGTATTTACCGTTTCTTCTTCCGGGTTGGACCGTGTAAATTTGTTGATAGTTGCCGAGCTTTTGCACATCATGTGATGGCTTCTTCAGGGCTGAATAGAGAATGAGAGCTGTTTTTTCAATCCAGGTGGTATATAAATACCATGTTTTATACACCAGGTGGTGTATAAACCAGGCGCGGTCCGGTCCTTGGGCGAAGCCTGCCTTCCCATTGGTTGATACTGTGTTCTGGCAGCTGGTCTCTGGAGTAGTCAGGTAGCTGGTCACTGACTGGTTGGATCCTCTTGTCAATTAGCATTGGTTTCCAGTTCTTGCTGAGTCTGTATCCGTCTTCCCTATATATTTTTATATATATCCGTCTTCCCTAGATATTTTTCGGATTCTTCGTTATTTCGATGGCTTCTCTGATAGTCCATCGATAGTAGTTGCTTTCCCGGGCCAGTATTGAAGCGTCTTCAAATTTGATGTGGTGGTTGGTGTTGGCAAAGTGTTCTGCTAGAGCTGACCTCTCCGTGCGTCCGTGTTTGATGTCTGCTATGTGTTCTTTGAGGCGTGTGTCTATCATCCTTCCGGTTTCACCGATGTAAGAAGTTCCGCAAGAGCAGGGAATCTTGTAAATTCCTGGAGTCCGAAGTCCAAGTTTATCCTTAGGTTTCGGAAGGATGTCTGTTATTTTTCTGTTCATGCTGAACGTAGTTCTTATCTTGTGATTTTTGAGTATTTGGGCGATCTTCTCTGTTGTCCCTTTGACATAGGAGATGGTCACTTATCCTCGGAATTCTTCGGCTTCTCGCTCTTCCTTGTTGCGCTGCCCATTTCTCTTCCTCTGGATCTTGTCTACAGTGTTGCGGTCGTAGCCATTCTTTATGAAGGCGGTCTTCAGGTGTCTTCTTTCTTTCGGCAGTTGGGCTGGTTCTGAGAGTATCTCCGCTCTGTTGAGTAGAGTGTTGATGACTCCTTCCTTCTGAGCCGGGTGGTGGTGTGAATTGGCATGTAGGTATCTGTCGGTATGGGTGGGTTTCCTGTAGATTGAGTGGCTCAAGAGGTGATCCTTCTTTGTTACGAGTATGTCCAGGAACGGTAGTCTTCCTTCTTCTTCGAGTTCCATGGTGAACTGGATGTTCTTGAGCATGTTGTTCAAGTGTTGAAGGAACCCTTCCAGCGAGTCTCGGCCGTGTCTCCAGATGACAAGCGTATCGTCGACGTACCGATACCAGCAGACCGGCGCTTGTAGGGCAGAGTCGAGAGCTCTCCGTTCGAAGTCTTCCATGTACAGGTTGGCTGCGAGTGGACTTAGTGGTGATACCATGGGTGCTCCTTCAAGTTGTGAGTAGTACTTGCCGTTGTAGAGGAAGTAGGTCGATTGGAGACTTAACTTGGCCAGACTAAATTCTTCTTCCGTGAGGAGGTTCTTCATCAGGTTCAGAGTTTCTTCAACGGGGACCTTGGTGAAGAGGGACTTCACGTCAAAGCTAACGAGGATGTCATGTGCTTCGATTCTGATGTCTTGAAGAATGTTGACGAAGTGTTTGGAGTTCCTAATGTGGTGTTCAGTGTTACCGACGTGAGGCTTCAGTTTCTTTGCGATGTACTTCGCTACGTTGTATGTTGGTGAGCCGATAGTCGAGACGATGGGCCTAATGGATATGCCTTCTTTTGGCTATTTTTGGTATTTTTGGCTGTCCGTAGAGTCTTGGGTGGGACGGGGTCTGATATCTTGAGTGACTTCCTCTTCACCTGTTCGTCGTTTTTTTAGTTGATTATGGAGATGACCTGCTGGTTGATGGTCTTTGTAGGATCTTTCTCAAGCTTCTTGTAGGTGTCGTCATCGAGGAGTGCCTGCATCTTCTCCAGGTAGTCTTCTTTCTTCATGATAACGGTGGCGTTGCCCTTATCGGTCGGGGTGATGACCAAGTCCTCACGTTTCTTCAGGTCGTTTAGTGCCTTGTATTCTTGTTTGCTGAGGAACGGCTTGGGTGGCTTAGCCTTCCTTAGAGCATGGCTGACGTCCTGATGGATTGTTTCAGCTGCTTCTGGTTCAAGGTTCATGTTACAAGCTTCGACGCTTGTTATAATTTTCTCTGTAGGAATCCGGCGTGGGACGATGGCATAGTTAAAGCCTTTCTGTAGAACCTGAAGTGTCTCTCTGGGAAATTTTTCATTCGTGAGGTTATCAACAGTTTTCTTTAGAGAGTCTTCACATATGTTGTTGAGAGTCATCTTCGATGCTGTGAATTTTTTAAACTTCTTCTTTTGCGATCAGTGTGCTTGAGGAAGTCTCGTTGAGCTGCTTCCCACGTGAGGCGGTCTATCTTGTTCCAGTCTTCCTTTGAAACAAGATTTGAAAGCATAGAGTGGTCATAAAAGAGTTTCTTCTCAATCGAAGCAAGTTCGGATCGAGTATCGTTTATCTGCACCTTGAGTATCATCTTCGAGGATCTTGCCAATATGTTCTGCATGCGTTGACTACATCCTTTTTTTGTCACTTTAGAACACGTGGGTAGTACGTTATGGTCTCTGTATCTCTTAAGAAATGCCAGTTGTGCCAGGAGTCTCATTTTCTTCTATCTGAATTTGTCAATGCTCTTCATTCTCTGAACAACATCCTCCCTGCACAGGTTGGTCAGATGTTCTTTCTGAAAATATTGAGAAATCTCTCAGAAAAACTTTCCCTAACCTTAAGCTTTCGTTTTCCACCAACAACAAACTAAAATCTATTTACACCATCCTCAAAGATCCCATCCCCCTTCCTAACAGAACTAATGTCGTCTACAAAATTCCCTGTTCCACACCTAATTGCCATGGTTCTTAATTCTAATTCCACCATTGGGAAAGAATATGTTAAAATAATTTAGCGATTGAAGTTCTCTTGATAGAATTTCTTGATAATTTTTCAATATTTTTCCCTAGTCCTACTTGCTAGGTATAAAAAAATGTCTGTCACTAATGTTTTTGTACATATTCTTATGTCTAATTGTCCCTAATTAGATCTCATTTTTCTGAAACTTAAATAATGAACCCTTAATTTCAATTCGACTCTTAAAAAACTACAATCTCAATTCATAACAAACATTATGTTACTCTTAAATACCAAATCAAAAACTTACTCACTACTATTAGATGATTTTTGTTGGGTTTCGGTAAAGGTAGTCCAAAATATAAATACTATACTAATATAAATACATAGTAAGATAAATATAAATACTATAACCTTATTTCATATAAATTTCTAGCACCTAGGTGTTACGGCCTTCCCAAAATCCACAAACCAGATAATCCCCTCTGCCCCATTGTCACCAATATAAACTCTCCTGCATCTAAGCTCAGTAAATTCCTCCTTCCATCCTTACAGATTCTAAGCCGACAAAACCAATATGACATAAAAAAAAAACTCATTTGACCTTAAAACACAGCTGTAATCTTTAATTATACCTAAAGAATACATTCTTTGCTCCTTAGACGCCAAATCCCTCTTCACTAATATACCTATAGACAAAGCCCTTCAAATTATTGATAAACATTGGAATACAATCCGAGACCATACTAAACTATCCTGGTCGACATACCTTGAGTCCCTTTCCCTTTGCTGTACGTTCGGCTATCCCCTTTACCAAGGTAAATACTACAACCTGAATAACAGTCTGGCTATGGGAAATAACCTTGCTCCCGACATTTCAAACATCACCCTTAATGACCTCCTAGACTCTATCCTTCCACCCTTTCACGACATTTTCTTCCTTAAAAAATATGTTAACGACCTCTTCCTCATTCTCAATCCAGAAAAAATCCTTACTGCATTTAACTCATTTATAAAATTTACCATTGAAATGGAATCTGATTATCAACTCCCCTTCCTTGACCCCCTTATTATCCGTAACACCAATGGCTCTATCTCCACTGACTTGTTTACCAAGCACACGTACTCAGGTCGTCTCCTCCACTTCAACTCATCTCACCCTCATCTTCAAAAAATTAATGTGGCCAAAAACCTCATTTACAGATCACTCACACTCTCTGACAAGATATTTCACAGCAAAAATATTAAACGTGTAACTGACATCCTCTTTTCCAATGGTTTTCCTACTCACACCATTAAAAAACTTGTAAAGTAATTTTTTATTTTCACTTCTCCAACTATCCCCTCCCCCAAAATAACGACCTCATTTTCCGTTCTCTTCCTTATATTCCAAAACTTTCTGAAAATATTAAGAAATCTCTCGGAAAAACTTTCCCTAACCTTAAGCTTTCTTTTTCCACCAACATCAAACTAAAATCTATTTACTCCACCCTCAAAGACCCCATCCCCCTTTCTAACAGAACTAATGTCGTCTACAAAATTCCCTGTTCCACACCTAATTGCCATGGTTCTTAAATTGGACAAATAAAATACCCTATTTCTCGTAGAAACAATAACCCTAAAAATGACATAAAGAAAAAACTAATAAAAACTGCCCTCACAAATTATGTTTTTCATGAAGAACACACATTTGACTTTGAGAACATAACCATTCTTTCCACTGAACCCTATGAACCCCAATTGTGTTGTGGACGATTTCAGCCTTTTATCTGAAACTGTTCACAACACAATCCAGTTAACGACAGAACGGACATAAAACAAATTTCTTCAACTTATTCAAACATTTTCAACATTCTAAAAACCATTAGCCCTCCTTCTAAATAAACCCGTCAAACATTTTTCCCAGTTACAAAGTTACTTATACCCATTAAAACCCTTCCTTTTTTCCTTTGTCCTTTTTATTGCCCCCTCTTGAAACAGTTTGCTCTCCCTTTGTACCTTCCGCCTCTTATATTCCCCCACCTAACCCTTCCACCACCCACGGTGTCTTTCTTAAAAAATTATCTTGCATAGCTTTCTACATTCATACTTTTGATATCACATTACATTATGGCAATTCTATATTATAATATTGTAAATTATTATTGTATACTCATGACATTGCATTTCTACAGCCCTGAAGATGGCTTACAATGTAAGCCGAAACATTGGCAGATAATTAAAAAAATACACTTTTTTAAAATTTGTATGTTTTTTGGATCTACCTTGACCAAACCCCAACTAAAATCATCTAATAACAACATCTACAGTTAAAAAAACTCTCCATTTGAACTTACTACTGTTTCAGAAATGAATAAAATCAATCGAAATCTGGTATAGGGAGTGAGGGTTTACTCTCTATCTTGAATTCTTTTAAACATTACATTCACAATTGGGGTAATTTTATATAAAGAAGACAAAATTAGGCCTGAACCATTGAAATTGTCATCACTGTATATTTTCTATCAATCAGTGAAATCACATGTTTAGGAGTGAGAGTTAAAACCTGAAACCTATCACAATAAAAAAAAAAAAAAGTTTTTAAATTCTTGCAGGGATATTTTAATTAAAATAAGAGATAATTTTATTTAAATGCAGAGTTACTCATCATATTGTGATAATAAAATCAATAATGTATGTTTATGAAGAAACAAATTATGTGTAAGCAAGATACTTTCGAATTACCTGACCCTAATTTTTATTAGAGATATTTAAATGTTCTATCATAAGTATTTGGACCCATTATATAAGAAGTTGGGCACTCCATATATCTGATAATTTTTAACTTTCCCTTAGGCTTATGTACTTTTTAAGGTTCGCAAAGATTAGCACAGAATCTTAAAAATATTATAGAGTGATCACAACAAAGCTTTTAAGGCTGTGTTAAAATGTTATGAATTAGATTTCAGTGCTCTGTTAAGGGATGAGTGAAATAATTCATTAAAATTTCCTTCCAAAAATTTAAAGGGAAGGATGAAAATTTTAATTAGATATAGATTCAAATATAGTTTTGAATACAGATTTAATTCAAATTTATATTAATAAATATATTTTTATAATCTTTCATTGGCAGTTGACTTGATGTGATCTTTTGGGAGGATAAAAATGTGATTTTTTGTACATATTCTTATGTCTAATTGTCCCTAATTAGATCTCATTNTTTTTTTTAGATTCGAAGATTTATAAGGAGTTACAAAAAATTTCCAGCTCCATTGAAGAGGTTAGATGCCATTGCTGGTGATGCTGAACTTCAAGAAAAGCCATTAGCTGACCTTCGGAAATTAGGAGAATTGCTCAAACAAAGATGTAAGGCCTCTCTTGGCGACCAAACCAAAGAAAACATGACTGATGCAAATGAAGATTCCACAGGTATTTTTTAAGTGTATATGTGCTTATTGCTATGTTGTTTTATTTCTTTTCTACTTTCCAGTTGGACCATCATGTTTATAACATTTAACCATCACTCTTTGCTATTTTACTTATTATTTCTCTACTAATTTCAAGAATTTTCTCTATTAGTATTAAGAGTGGAAAAAAAAAAAAAACGAAAAAAATGGGAGTTTCTTATCATATTTATAATGATTTTAATGCATGTAACTTTTCCATATGCATTTTCTACCTGTAAACAATGAATAATTTGAAATATGAGGGGGTGAGTTCTTGTTATGGTTCCCTGTTTATATTCTTTATATATAGCTCCATGACTTGTAAGATGGCTGTTGTAATTTATAAACTTACCTGTAAACTGTTGACTTATGAACATATTTTGCTTTGCTAAGTTTCACAATAATGTTCTCCTTGTCCCAGATTTTTAAATCTCTTAGAATATTTCTGATTCCTAATAGCAAAACTTATATATTTTTACTCAATATACATGCAGGTCTTTATATTTATAAAATGAAACACAGCTAGTTTCTCTTCACTCCTCACCCATGAATGGAGAGAGAAATTTTACTCCTTGTGATGTTTTCTTTTTGTGTGTGCACTGCCCTCTCTATCCCACCTGTTCTTGATTACGATGTATATATATATATATAAACAATCAGGCTGCGATATATATATTTAATAAATAAGAAAAGGTGGGAAAGAGAGTGTAGTGAACAAACAAAAAGAAAAAATTACAATGAGTAAAGAGAACCTTCTCTTCACTCCTCACTGACGAAGGGTGAGAAGTCTCCCCAAAAATTTTACTCATTGTAATTTTTTCTTTTTGTGTGTTCACTAGACTCTTTCTCCCACCTGTTCTTATGTATTGTTACTGCAATTTTGGTGACAGGTTCAATAAATATGTTTATGCCGAACCTATACATAGTAAGGGATTTTGTTTCACAATCTTTCTGTGAGACTCGCAGGCACAGAGGGCACCTTTATTAAACCCATTATCCTTAATAAATTTCATTTAGTTAAATTTATCTAGAAGAGGTTAATAAATGACTGAAAAAAAATGTATATATTTAAGTGATAAAATTAAAGTCCTTACCATGTAAGACTTTTGTCTACCAATTAGATATTATTTGCAGATGCTCTAGTAAGTAGTAGTGTGGCTTAAATAATTGAAATGAAGAAAGGAATAAAAAGATAATTAATAAATTGGTAGACTTTGATAAATAAAGATAAACAAAAAAAAAAAAAAAAAAAAATTGAACACAAGAAAATTGATATAAAGATTGACAAAAAAAATATTTATTTATGTTTGCTGTGTTTTTAGAGCAAACAATTAGTTGTAACTAGTATAGTTTCTGTAAAGTAACTGCCGGAAAAAAGTGAAACTGTAGTGGGATTAAAAAAAAAAAAAAAATCAGTGGCATTTAGGCTTAGCTTGCAATACCTAACAGCCTCTTAAATTAATCAGCAAACATGATAAAACAACACAAGAATTGAAGAATGACCCTTGAGTTTTGGAATTTCCATAATAGTGAGCTCGTACCTACCTTTCTAGCACGAGAAGCTAATTATATGAAAATTAAAGTTATCTGGCATTGAGGTAGATAATTCATGGTTATTACAATCTATACACTCCACCTCCAGCTAGATTGGTTGGTTTATTTTCCGAATTTTCCATGTTTATATGAAATCTAGCTGGGCACCTATTAAACACGAATAATTTAATAATTAAGAGGAGAATGAAGATTTAGAAGAAAAAAAAATTGTATGAGTTATTATGTCAGGCAGAAGACATAATGAGAATAAATGATAAACTTGAAAATTTACTCCTAATTTACCCACCTGTTTGCCAGAATTATAGAAAATGGAGAAAAAATAGGGGTTATTGAGGTGTATATAGTATAGGAATTAGCCATATTGAAACAAAAAAAATTCAACCTTAATAATAATTTCATATGCATGCTTACAACTCCATCTGTAGCTATACACTATGTTCACACTTATCCTTAAGACCACAAAAGAGGGAAACTACAGATTTTTCTTAACTACTTATTCATACCCCCCTAAAATTACAGGTAATTCTGTGTGAACTAGGTAGGGGAAACAATTATATATAAATGAATTTTTCATATAACTTCAATATAAATATGACGATGAATGGGCCCCTGTATGAGTTACTGGTTGATCTTAATCTATGTGTCCGTCAAGCATCTGGGGATATTAAGTTTAATCGAGAGAGAAAAAAAAAAAAAAAAAAAAAAACCCTGAGGACTCTCTCAGCGGAATTACCATGTGTAGCAACACCATTAGGCTGTGCCCAATATAAAATTTGTTTAACTTGATTGCCAACTAACATTTTTGACTGGAATCTGTTATTCAACTGAAACAATGGAGGAGGCTGACCATAAACTGACAGACAGCACCTCAGCAAGACTTTTCAAGAGTTGTAGAGAATAGTAAGTTGGCCAATAGATAAACTCTAATTAATTCCAATCTTAATGAAAGTGGAATAATGATAGTTTCATAGGTGTCATTTTAGTTTTAGCCACCAGCAAAAGAGTATTGGGAGGAGGGTTCTTCTTTAAACCCGTGACAATGACAAACTAGGAACAACTTGATTAATTATTCTGTAACTAAACTGCTCTTAAAGAAGAGAATGAATGGAAGAAATTTTATATGTTTGAATTGTATTGGACCTAAGAAAATCAACTTCTCTTGAAGTGGAGGAGGTAAAGGATTTTACAAACCAACTGAATAAAGCCAAAGCTTCTGCAGGAATACTTTGGTGAGCACAAAGATAGGAGATATTTAACCACAAGAGTTATGAAATCAAGCAATTAGTGACAATACTAAAATCTTGACAAAGAAGACAAAAATTGGTATAAAATTAGATTAATAACATTTTCCCAGTTTTTCTTGTGTAGTATTAGACAAATGTGAAATATGAGTCAACAACTATCAGACAAAATTCTATTTCAAGCATAAGGTCTCCAGGAGGTCACGGGGTCATCTTCATTTGAGTCAACGGGGAGGGTTGTAGGGGTTTGAGTTGGAAAACAAGGTCTGTGCTAATGGATTAGGATGGAATGGCAGTTTACTGTGGAGGAAGCTGAAATGGAAAGAAATAGATCTTGAACAAAAGGGATATTTAGGGAATTTGATACTTGAAAGGGAGCATTTGCGATTATTCTGAGGGTTTTGGATTGAAAGGACTGGATGTTGAAAGGCTTGGAGGCAACCCAAATTTCTACAACTTATGTCCAGATTGGTCGTAGTAATGTCTTGTACAGCGTCATTTTGTTTTCTATTGTAAGATTGGAATTCCTATTCATGAATCTGTTTAGGAGTCCTTGTTGTCGATTGAGTTCTTGTCTTTTAATTTTAATATGTTCACCCCATGTGAGTCATGAGTCAAGATGGAACCCCAGGTAACGAACGGAATTTGAGAGTGGTAAAGGAATATTGTTTCAGGGAAGTCTTTTTTCCGCAGTTGGAAATTAACTTGAACACACTTCACTTCATTAATTTTTATTCTTCCTTTGTCACACCATTTCTGAATGCTATCAAGACGATCTTGTAGGTTTTTAGAAGCAGTTTTAGGATTGGGGTGGGAAGATAGGATTGCCTTGTCATCTGTAAATAGAGCTAAGAGGGTACTTGGATGGGTAGGGATGTCAGCAGTGTACAGGATAAATAGGATAGGTCCAAGCACACTACCTTGTGACAATGAGACAAAGACAGATTTTTTATATGCATTTCAAATCTCTGGACACATGTTATTTGAATATAGTGGGAACTCAATATTTAATAGCCCAGTACTGCATTCACAATTTTATTAAATTATAACTTGGAAGATAAACATTTATATATTAGGGACTGTCTTGAATTTGGCGTAAAGAAAGATATTATCTGGATTAGTTTATATCTAAATATGGGATTTGTTACTTTTACTTGTTCCAGTTTATTTCCTGTTTTTCTAAAAGCTGTATGTAACTATTATATATGTTACATAACTAAGATTATGTTATATATATTTTAAAATTTATTATTTTTAGGAGCTCCTGGCAGGAAGCGAGGCCGGGGTCCGTCTGTGAAGTTAGGGGGAGTTTCTGTAAATGCAAAAAGTTTATTAGCTTGTGAAAAAGAACTAGAACCACTTGATTTAGAAATTCCTGCTGATCAATCTGAACGAAGTAAATGGGTTCTCGATGTTCGGTAAGTCTTTATTATTTTTCTTAGAGAATTTATTAATTAGTTTTACTAATTAGTTATATTATATTTATTCAAAATATTAATA
>KZ807625.1:216273-234436 GCA_000696205.2 Oncopeltus fasciatus | reverse complement strand
TCTTCTTTTTAGTCGTCGGGGTGGATCATAGGGGTTGGAGTCCGATGACAGGGAGTGAGCATATGGATTAGGGTGAAATTGGAGTTTACAGTGGAGGAGCGTGAAGCGAGTGGAGATGAAGTCTTGGACGAATGGGATATTATAAACTTGATGTAGGGTAGAGTTTGAGACGTAGTATGGAGCATTTGCTTAGGATTTTGGATTGGTAGGATTGAATACGTTGGATGTTGGAAGGCTTAGCGGCACCCCAGAGTTGTGCACCGTATGTCCAGATCGGTCATATTATTGTTTTATAGAGAGTCAGTTTATTCTCTGTTGTGAGCTGTGAACCCCTGTTTATAAATCTGTATAAGAGTCCATAGCGTCTGTTGAGTTTTTGTCGTTTGATTTTTATATGTTGGCTCCAATTAAGTCGTGAGTCAAGGTGGAACCCAAGGTAACGGACTGAATTTACCTGTACGCATTTGGACTCATTTATCTTAATTCTCCATTTGCTGCACCAGTGCTGAACGGCATCTAGATGGTTTTGTAGAATATTGGAAGCGGTTTTAGGATCATGGTGGGAAGTGAGGATCGCTTTGTCATCTGCAAATAGGGCCAGTAGGGTATTAGGATGGGTGGGGATGTCCGCAGTGTAAAGGGTAAAAAGGATAGGTCCAAGCACACTGCCCTGTGGAATGCCCGCTTTCACAGGGAAGTGTTCGGAGTAATCTGATCCTTGCCGGACCCTAAAGAAATGGTTAGAAAGATAAGATTTGAGGATTAGATAGATGGTACTTGGGAATATGGACTTGAGCTTATATAATAGTTCAGAATGCCATACTCAGTCAAATGCTTGAGTGACGTCCAAGAATGCACCAGGACAGAATTATTTTCGCTCGAGGGAAGAGGAAATGTAGTCTACAACGCGAAACACCTGCTGAACAGTAGAATGCTGGGAACGGAAGCCAAACTGATGATTGGGAAGGATATTTGAGGAATTTATGATAGGCATCATTCGTTTTAGAAGGACTTTCTCAAATACCTTGGACATTAAAGGAAGAAGGCTGATTGGTCGATAGGATGATGTATTGTGAGCAGGTTTACCGGGTTTGGGAAACAGGATTATTTCAGAGAATTTCCAGAGAAGTGAAAAGTGGGTGGTTTGAAGGACACTATTATAGAGGTATGCCAGGAAAATGATTGCTTTTTGGGGTAGGTTTCTAAGTATTAATCCGGTGATTAAATCATAGCCGGGTGCTTTGCGTTTAGGCAGATGGTTAATAAACTGCCCTAATCTGCAAGGACATTGTAATGGTGTGTCCAGTGACTCCTCAACCTCTGCATTATTGGACAAACTGTTAGGATCTGGATGAGGAGTAAATGTTTCTCTTAGATGTCGAGCAAACATTTGGGCCTTGTCTTTGTTGGAAGAGGCCCAGGAGCCATCTTCTCGACGCAAGGGGGTGGAAGGTTCATGGTGTTTCAGAATTCTGCGAGTTGCAGTCCAGAGGGATTTGTCTGCTGCTGAGAGGCTTGTCAGGTAGGCATTAAATGCCTTATTTCGTAAATCACCTAGTTTTTGTTTTACGAGACGGGATAGCTGGTTGAACTTTCTACGGTCTGAGGGATGCCTGAACCTGTGAAACAGGGCTCGAGCTTTACGCTTTGCCCGTATAAGGTTTTTAATTGAATCGGGGATGGGCTCTGGTGAATATGTAGAGGACTGGTTGCAGTTAGATTTTGAGTTTGCCTCCCAGAGACAATGCTGGATCGTGACAGTAAAGAACTGGACACTATCATCCAGCTCTTCAGGAGTTTTCAAGGAGACTCCGAGGTCAAGCGACTCTTCAAGTAGAGTTCTAAAAAATGGCCAGTCAATGGGACCATTTATTAGTGATGGTGGCAATTGTCTAGGGATGGGTGTGAGTGACAGTGTCAGGAGGACAGGACTATGGTCAGAGGAAAGATCATTTAACATAGTTACGGAGTGGTGAAAAGGAATAAGATTTTTACAAATGAAAAAATCCAGGATATCAGGAAGACGGTTAGCATAAGTGGGCCAGTGGGTAGGGGAGGAGGGATATAAAGTAGAGAAATTGTGAGAGGAAATAACATTATACAGAGCACGGCCACAGGAGTTGGTCGCTCTCGTGCCCCACTGAAGGTGTTTCGCATTATAGTCTCCGCCAGAGAGGAAACGGGGACCTAAGGATTTAAACTCTAAGATGATTTTAGTTGGGGTTCGGTCAAGGTAGATCCAAGGGGCTTAGGGACAGGACGTCCTCTCTCATCTTCATGATAGCCCTGAAGATGGCTTACAACGTAAGCCGAAACGTTGGCAGATAATCCTTTATTATAAAATACATTTTTCAAATTTGTGTTTTTTGGATCTACCTTGATCGAACCCCAACTAAAATCATCTTAGAATCTACGGTCAACAAAACTCTCCTTTTGAACATCTAAGGATTTAAAGTGCTCTTGGAATTGGCTTGAGGAGACAGGTTTGTTTGGTGGGCAATACACTGCGGAAAGGGAATTGGAGAAGTGGTAGTATGGATAGACACTGAAGTGGATTGGAGGGAGTCTGTGTTAGTGGAAGGTATCAAATGATGAGTATGGAAAGTGCGAATGAGGAGCGCAGTTCCACCATGAGCTCGTCTGTCTGGGTGATCAGTTCGGTAAGTTGTGTAGCCTGGTATGTAGAGTTTTATATTTTTAGTTAGTCGTGTATCGGTAAGTAATAGTACATCTATACCTTTATCTTCTAGTGTCAGTTTGAGTTCGTTTTTGTGTGTTTGGATGCCGTTAGCATTCCAAAGGAGGACGGAGAAGGAATTAGGATTGGAAGGACTCATTTTAAGATAGATGAGGAAGTCAGTTTATCCATTACTGTTGTCAGAAGGGTTATAAGAGGGGTGAGGAGGGCGCGGAAATCGGAGAAGGAATGGAGCATGGCTTGGACATCAAAGGAAGCTGGTGATGGAGGAATATGGGAGATGGCAGGTCGCTCCCTCCTGGGTGGCTGTCATTGAGGAAGAGGTGCTTCTTGTCTGGGTTAGACCGCCTGTGGCTGTTAAATCTGAGGTTGGTGTCTGCCCCGTGACAACGATCTCAGCCTGGATTGTGGCTCCTGGTTGGTCGATTGTGGGGTCGCTCCCTGTCCATTTAGTGCGGCTCTGTAGGAGATTCCAGACTAAATGGTCCTTGAAGTGGGGCGTGGGTTCCTGGTTGGAGGTTGTTGTGTTGGCACCTGAGGGTTCATTACCCTCTGCTTGACCTTCTTGTATATGTCACAGCCCCTGTAGGTAGGAGGGTGGCTTTTCCCGCAGAGGGCACAGGTTGCTGGTTCCTCTCTCCTCTTTTGGCAGACAGTACTGTGGTGTGTGCCACCACTTTTTACGCACCTAGGGCTGTAGTTACAGCCAAACTTAGTATGCCCAAATTGCTGGCAGTTATGGCACTGAACTACTTCCCTTTTTATGTAGGGCTTTTCAACCCTTATTTTTGTGTGGAATAGTGCCGGAATTGTGTATATGTCTTGTACGTTGGGCGTTTTTTTGACATCTACAAAAAAGAGTGGTAGTGGGGCCTTGTCAATTCCTCTTCCAGGGCTTAGTACATTGAGAATATTTTTTACTACAAACCCTAAGTCAGTTAGTTCTTCCCTAATGTCTTCGATCGGTGTTGTGTGGTGGAGATTTCTAATGACTACTCGTGAAGTCCCTTCTTCCTGTAGTTGGTAAGTATGGAACTGGGCGCTTACCGATTTCAGATAGCGTACTATCTCCCTGTACGTATCTGATGAGTCTGGGATTATTTTTGTATCTGTCTTTCGACTGATACATGTGTATTTCCCTCGGCCTACTTTCTCATCCAATTGTCTACACATCAAGCCGAAGTTCGCTATGTTTTTCACAAATATTGGAGGAGGCTTTGGTATTCGCTGTGGGGTTTCTGAGTTCTCCATGTTCTCTTCATTAGAGAGAACATTAAATGGGTTCGCAGTAAAAAATAGCTATGTTTCTGTGTGTTGTGTTGTATTCTGGGTGATTTCTGAGGGTGGCACCGTTGTTGGTGATAGAGGTCTATTCATGGTGGAGGGTTGGCTATTTTCATCGGTATTTTCATTCATGTTGGTGGCTGAAGATGACTTCGTGACTCTTGTTATATTTATTCTCTTGTTTGGGCTTGTTTTTGGGGGGCGACATTTGTGAGCCTCCCGCTGAATGAGGGCGCTTTCCTTTCATCGCTATTTTTTTGTGATGGTAAGCATCATTTATTTATTAAGTAAATATAATAAAAAAAACAAAAACAACAGTAAATATAAATATTTACTGTTCTTTATCGCTAAGCCGGGGGGCCAAGCAGAGATTAGTTTATCTGCTTAGCCGATAGTGTGAGCCTGCCGATAACAGCCGGCTGGCTTGAAGTTTGAGGGGACCCGCTTGACCAAGCACGTCTGCCTGTATGCTCCTCGCTGTTAAAAATAATTGAGTATTTCACTCACTTGCTGTGGGCTTGTTCCTCGGTGATATTCCTCGAAACTTCGTCAACGTCTTCAGGCTGGCTACATCTTTAACTGTGACCAGTTTGGTAACAACTGAACACTTTTAATCACTTCAAAAGAAACAATTGCAGAGAGCTAACAAAACACGTCCTCTCTCTACAATGGCTGCTGTCGAACTCGAACCCTAGGGCTTCTACTAAATCTCTTTCAGTCACTCTTTTTGACTGAAAAATCAGTCATGATTTTTCAATACAATATCCTGTATTTTTTCCATGATTTCTGATGTTTTTGGCTTCATTGACTTGGATTGTCTACAAGGCTTTTATGACCACATTTAAATTCAGCAAACCATCTTTCTTCTGTACTATTTAAGGGGAAAGAGTCCTTATACACTTTCAACTTTCCTACATAAATTTCCTTTACTTTTTAACCTTCCAAAAATAAAAATTCAATCACTTTAGGATACTTGATTTTGCCCATTGTTAAAAAATACTTTCTATACTAAATGGCTTGTAAACAAAGAATGAATTGACAGATTAAAATAAAACTTAGCTTATGTTCATATAAAGAGTACCAACATAAAAAAAAAATAAAAAAATTTGGGCTTCTAGCAAAGCCCCCTCTTATCCAATCGCAAAACTTAATTAACAAACTGATGTTTGCCGTAACTGAAGGAAGGCTGACTATTTACAGTCGCTTAATGAAGACCCATATTGGTTGCATCCTACTTTTTGGCCTTTAATAATTAGTGAATATATTTTTTAGAAATATTCTCAAATCATTATTTTTAAAGAAAAAAAGTTTCTGCTATGACTTGTTTTTTTCCCCTTCCTTTTTACTATTTATTTGGTTCTTTAAGATGTTAATATTTGATATGTTAAGGTTAAATGAAGAAGAAAAGGACAAGAAAAATGTGGAATCTGAAAAAAAATCTAAACAAGATTCTGGGCTTGGCAATAAAGCAACTGGGGAACGAGAGAACCACGGTTCTTCAAACGAAAGGTGGTCTAATCAGCAAAGGTATTTTTATAATTAGTTTTTCATCTGTAGTTTTATTTAAAACTGATTATTATATTTTGTAGTTTCTTAATAATCTCTCTTTTTTTTTTTTTTTTTTTTTTTTTTTTTTTTTTTTTTTTTTTTTTTTTTTTTTTTNCATCTTCAGGGCTGCCTTTCATGAAGACGAGAGAGGAAGAAAACTTAGCGTGTACTTCGCTTGATGGAGAAGCTTCCTAATAGCAGAACTCCTAAATCTCTATTTACAATACACAGGTTTTTTTTTTTTCTTCTTCTTTTTTAGTTGGTTTTCCCCTTCTTTTTAAAACTTTCATTTTACCTGCCTGTTGTGTATGCATGTTGAATCGTTATAAGATCTATTGGACACAAGAATTTTTATTTAATGTTATGTGTGTACAATTTTGTTTCTAAATAAATAATTATTTTCTAAATTTTTGACGTTCCTATTGTATTTATTTTACTTTAAGAATATTAAGTAAATTATGTTAAACATAACCATTTTCATCTTTTCACATTGCTGCATGTCTCCTGCCCCTTTTATATTCATTTAGGATCTTTAAATCTCAGGCTTGGAGTTCAGCATGTATTTCTTAGTTGCTTCATTTAACTCTCTGTAACATTGTGTTAACTTAAAGCTTTAGCTTAATAAATAATAATTCCTCAAAGGTGATGGAAAGTCCTTCTTGGCTTTTATCATTTTAAGCCATCATTTTATTGTAATAGTACTTGTTTCAGGCTCTTGGAGCCTTATTTAATTCATTATAAAAATAAAAGCCTTTGTGCCAAGAAGGTGAGGTAATTTCATATTCTTTTGGTGAAATATATACTTGTGAAAATAAATATTCATCTAATCTTTTTTGTCACTTATTCTCTCTTTCTTAAATATGATAAGCCAGTTGTATAATGCTACAATTCTCCAGGATTTTTATTATATTCAAATAAAGTGCTACTTAAATTTTAAAAAAATTATAAAAATTAAAGTTCCTTAATTTAAGTTGAATTTGATAATGGCTTAACATGTTAATTTCACTAACATTTATTGAAATTAGCTGCTGAAGATAGTTTTAAAAAATATAACCAAAATGCAGTCAGGGATATAATGCAATATTAATTAAAAATAAATGAAACAAGGAAGAAGATTAACTGCATAGTTGAGGAGATGCCTATATTTAATTTATAAAAGTATCTTTTTATGATCTTCAAGAGGATAAGTAATTTTTTTGTTAGGGGAAAAACTTCTTCGTCGTAGTGATTTATGACCGCTTGCGTAAACTGTTTCAATAATCAAAGTAATTTCAATATTTTGAGTTTATTAAGGATATTTTTTGTTGGCAATAAATGATCTGATTAAATTTTAAGACAGGAGTGAGACTTTGCAAATTATTATCATTGTTGATCTGTCAATATTCGGTGCTCTTAGTAAATAAAGAAGTTTTTTTTTTCTTAAAGGGCCTTAATTATGCCACAAATATGCTCTGTTCTTTTGAGATTATTGTCAATAGCAAGGACTAGGTTTCTGGTTCTTATGTATTATTAAGGATATTTCCATAATAGGGATTGGTGTTTCAATTAATTTTTGTTTGTGGAATGTGGCAAATTATGTTTTATCTTGTGAAATGATCAAGCCTGTTCTTAATGCCATTCATATACCGCCTTAGTAATTTATCCAGTTTCCCAATTTTATTATTAAGATCTAATATCATTTATGAAAATGAGTCCTTTATCAAACTTAGATAACTCACTCATATTTTATCTGACATGACTTGGAGAAACAGTGCAGTGCTCTTAATGCAACCTTGCAGAACTCATTTTACATACAAACACACAGAATTATTTGTATCATGATATAGGTAATACATACAGTGGAAGCCCCGTTACCTTGCCATACAATTTACTGGTTGTGCCGCAATTTATTTATTTTTTCCTAATTATAAATATGTCTTGCAGCTGCTGGGTAGCAGTCAATGAAAGAGGGTTGCTTGAGATTTTCTAAGAAAATAATTACTTTGCACGGGTAGCAACTTGTGTTTCATCCGCGAGGGATTAGAGAGTATCCTTTTTACTAGGAATCCTTTACTGGCCTATGTTTACTACTAAAGCCCTTGTTTGAGGAATGCACTTAGGGAATGGTAGTGTGACGTGTGATTAATGACCAGGTATTAACACTACATTTTCCTATATTAAAAGAACAACAGAAAGAATAGTCTGGATCGTTAAAAAGCTCTAGAATCAGAACAACATACACTACTGACAAAAAAAAATGGCAAAAGCACAGACATACCGGAAATTTGGCATTAGCAGTACATTTCGTAGACACCACCCATCAGATACAGTTTGAAATCGCCCTTCCATTTTAGTTGAGAGAATAATTACTACTTCTGAACAATTATGGAAGCTATAGAAATCATAAAAATTCAAATTATGTTAATAGAGAAGAAGGATATACTTATAAATCAAAATTGTAAACCAGCTTTATCTGTCAAAATAATCAAAACAGCTGCCAGTGAAGACAGAAGTCAGACACCTCCAGAAATGAACTGATAGGCAGACTTTGATCAAGAACCAGTCCCAAACTGGTTTAAAGCATTCCCCTGGACTTTTAGTCCCTTTCTACATTCATGTAGAATATTTATGAATATTTTTTTAAATTGTTTCTATGCTTTTTGGGATATTGCAGTAATCTGTACATAAATGCATATGTAGTCACATAATTCCAATGACTAAATATGTGCAGAAATTTTGTCCCATGATACTACTCTTTTGGTTGCATCTATCCGAACCATTTGCAGTGTTGATTGTGTGTCTTCTGTTTAGGTTGAAGGGCCTCTTTCTCCAAGTTAATGATCTTAGTTTTGTCTTTAAAAACATATTAGCCCTGAAAAGAGATTTTTATTTATTTATTCATTTTTTTACTTAGGCGCCTGAAAAAGCTAATTATTTTAATTTTAACTTGCTGTACTTTTTGTATATTTCCTGTTAAATACTTCTTTAATTACTTTATAACACGGCAGTGGGACTAAAGGAGAGCTTTATTTTAAGTGGAATAAAACCCTTTGATGACCATGTTCGTCTTTTAAATTTAAAATAACAAAAAACTCTGAATATGAAGAAGATGTAGGATCATATTTAAAAACTCTTTAAATTCGAAGGGAATGAGAAAAGTAAAAAGGAAAGTAACTCGACTTATTTTTTTTCAAATTATTTTCACGTTTCATGAAAAAAAAGAAAATAATAGAAAGGCGAGGGAGACCTTTTAATTACGTATTAAATAGCTTCTATTGTTGGTGGATCCAGACATTATGAAGAGGTTGAGTTATAATAAATACATGAGGTGGTTGTCTATTGTTCGGACTTATTGTTTAGTTGCGCTGGTGTTTGTTTCTTTGTGTGAGGCTCATTCTCTGTGTAATTGTGTGAGAGTGCCCCCCGCCCACCCCCCAACCCCTAAATAAATCTCCAGAAGAGAGAGCGCTGACCTCTGTCCACACCACGTCTTTCTTCTGCGATAACTCACCTCTCCCTCTCTTCTGAAGTCTCTGACCAAACACACTTACATGTTTTTGCCCTCTGCAAAAAAAGAAAAAAAAAAGAAAAAAAAAAAAAAATCCTTTCCTTTACTTAGAGTACAAAAGAAAGAAGTCGGACTGCCTAAAATAATCAGAAACCTCATGTTTCAGTGGATATGGAAGTGAAAAAATCTCTGTGTCTTGCAAGCGGTGGAGATTTATGACTAAAAAATACCACTAAAACTGGCATAAGAAAATAAAAATGGATTTAACAACCTAGTTAAATGTCTACTTATCTTCCTAAAAACCGTTCTCCGCAATAATTAAATATAGAATATACATGATAAAAAATAAAACAGATTTATACATTTATTTTGTTGTTTTTATGCCACTTTCCCCAACTCAAATGAAAAGGAAGTTAACAGGATAAAAAATTTTAGCCACCCCCTTAAGCATCTTTCTTCCCCATCAAATTACAAAATGAATTAAATCCATTCAGAGGATTATGATAGCACCCCTAAATACAACTCTATAGGGTAATATGAAGGGGCCAGTTAAATCCCTTGAAATTACATATTAAACATTGTATCAAAGAAAATGTCATATTACTACATCTTTTTTCTCGTTTTTCGTTAGCTTTTCTCTTAGCAGTGACAATGACATAGAAAATGACGAATTATAAACAATATTCCTCCACTAATAAACCCCCTCACACCTGACAAATTTAAACTGTTACCGATTTTTAGTGCAAGGGAACAGAATAAAAAATCTAACTATCCCAGCCAGGAAATCTAACAGCCCTGCCTGGGACAGTTCGATTTTTTATTCTGTTCCCTTACACTAAAAATTGTTAAAATTTACGTGAGATTAAATACCACAAAAAAATAATATTTATAAAATTAAACTTTTAACATTTTCATCAACGGATGAATAACTGACTTTGATTCCAACATTGTGAACATTTTGGTTGTTTCGGCTNATGTGCAGAAATTTTGTCCCATGATACTACTCTTTTGGTTGCATCTATCCGAACCATTTGCAGTGTTGATTGTGTGTCTTCTGTTTAGGTTGAAGGGCCTCTTTCTCCAAGTTAATGATCTTAGTTTTGTCTTTAAAAACATATTAGCCCTGAAAAGAGATTTTTATTTATTTATTCATTTCATAATAAATTAGAAAACTTAACAACATAAAAACAAGATTATTTTATAAGACTTATTTTTAATATGCCTCATTAAAGGATATACCCATAATTTGCCAGTCAATCATAATTTTATCACGATAAAGCTGCAAATTGTTTATGTGATAAATGTATTTTTATTAATTATTTTACTAGATGAAAGCTGTTTTTTATGGAAGCCAAAATAGGAAAGAATTTTTTACTTTTCTAACAAACAAATACTTTTAAAGTTGACAGAAATTTCTCACAGCCAAAGAGGATAAAATAAACTGAACAAAATGTTGTTGGAAATGTGAAACTCTTTTTTTATTTTATTGAAAGTTATTTATTTATTTCTCTTGTTTACTTTGAGCGAAATTATTTATGATAATGAAGACAGTACAAAAAACTTTTTTTTTTGTTATTCTTGGTTGTTAATTTCAGCTTAGTAGTTTTGGGAATAAAATATATCATTTGTGCTGTTAGTCTGACAATACGAGGTGATCAGCATTAATGTGCATGTTATTTGCTTGTATGGTTACTTAAGCCCTATCTTGGTGAACATCGTAATATCTGGGTATTTGCTCATTTGATCATTGATCTTATAAGCTGCTAGCCTGAAATAACCACCATAAAAGTATCACGTTTGATTTTATGTACTCTTTCTTCCATTGTTATTTATTTATTTTGTAAATTTCTGTTAAAGGCTTTTTTTTCTTTCTTTCTTTTTTTTTTTTTTTTAAATAAAATAGCCAATTGTGTTATTTATTTTGATTAAATTTATGTCTAGGTTTTCAAATGCGAATGATATCAAAAGAGATAGAGAAAGGTATGATCAATATTCCAGAAATTCATTTCGAGATAGAGACCGGAACAGTAGGCCTGATGGAAGAAGGTAATGTTTTTCATTGTTTGATTAATAATAATTCTTTCATTTGAGGTTTGATTTTTGTTTAATCAAAGATTCTTACTAATAATTTTGCCACACACTTTTGCTTATGTGACATGGTTATATTTAATGTAGGAAATGGGAGAAACTGATATGAGGATGAAAGCGATTTACATTCCTAATTTTAATAAACTATTTAATAATAATTGTTTGATTTTTATTTATAAATTGTTATATAAGTTTGCAGTCCTTATTTTTATGCCTAACAATTTATTAAATTACTTTCTTTTCTGCAAAAGTGTGACTTCGTGAGATTCTCTTAGTTTTAGTATTTTGCTTGTTATTAATGTGTTTTTTTTTCCTGTTTTTATTTCTTTATTATTTCTATTATTTTCATAAATCCACTATCGGTAAATGTAGATATTTACATACACCATATATTGTAAGTAAATAAGTGATCTGGCATATTCACTTAAAAAAAAATAAATAAATAAAAAAAATAATACTAACAGCAACAAAAATAATTTAAATAAATATTTTTACTTTACAATAAATGCTTTTTATATTTTGGGCTATAAAATCACAGTTTTTAGCATAAATCAAATTAAATTAAATACACACTCACTTTTAGCACCAATGAAAAATACACTAAAAACAAGAATGTATATACTACACCCATGTGAGTAAATGACTGCGGTTTAGCAACCATGAAATGAAAAAAAGCCTGCTTAATATGACTATTTGAGGTGCAGAAATAGGTGTCAATTGGGAGTGTAAGAGTAGAAGGGCTTGGTGACATTGTTGAGTAGTGGATTTTTACTAGTACCTCTTCACTAGAAACTCCTTTTTCTGTTGGACCTGTTTTTCTCCACTTGCTGTTTCATAAGTTTTATTTACATAGAAATTTGGTGCTTTTGGTTCTGATAGCACTGGAAATAACTCAATGTTACATGTTCACATAGGCTTCGGTCGTCAGATGTATTTACCATTTCATCTTCCGGGTTGGACCGAGTCAAATTGTTCTTATTTGCCGAGCTTTCGCACATCATGTGATGGCTTCTTCAGGGCTGAAAAGAGAATGAAACATTCATTCTCTTTTCAGCCCTGAAGAAGCCATCACATGATGTGCGAAAGCTCGGCAAATAAGAACAATTTGACTCGGTCCAACCCGTAAGATGAAATGGTAAATAAACTCAATGTTACCTCGCCGTTTTACAGAATCTGTAGCTGGCTCATAACTAGGGGTTGTTGTGTTCACTTTAGAAGCTGTCTCTGAAAAATAACTACTTACACACTGTCTTTAGCTTTCCCCCCAAGAAAGTTGCTGCTAGCTGGTTAGGTTGTTAGTGGATTTTCTGATCAGTAGATATTTTCACTTCCTTGTCACCATTTAGTTTGATGAAAATCTTTTTATCCTTCTCAACAGTTTAGGTGACCCAGATAAATATGGGACAAGGAGTCATTAAAATTTGTCCCCTTGAAGAAGGCGGTGAAAATTATGAGGTTCCTGTTCTGGAATGCATTCTTGGTAGATGCACTAGGCTCTACAGGCTTTAAACATGCCAAGGTTCATCATCATCTTTAGACTCTGAAGTTTTGTGTCGTGCTTATAAGATTATGGCACTCCAAGAAAATCTACAGGAAGAAGTAACTAACCACCAACTATCTGATACTGCCTATCAAATCCTTTTTTAAATGCAGAGCGCCTAGTCTGAGAAGGGCCAGAAAGTATATTTCGCTTTCTCAATGTCATATCGTTTCACAACCAATGCTGTGGGAATATTGAATCTTCTGCTTCAGATTTTGATAATGGATAATATTTTTGAGACCAATGTGCTGATTAGTGAGCTTTCACCTGCTGATGTCTATGTTGAGTTTGTGGCTAAAACATCATCTACTCCTGGAATTGTTTGATTTATCTGATTCCAAGAAGATCCAAGGGAAGACACTTCTGTGACAGAAGTCTTCTTTCAGTAGGTAGGGATGCAGAAGATTCTTTTACACAGATAGCCAGTGATGTCAGTGCTAAGACACGAGTTCCTTCTGTTCTCTTCTAAAAAGTGGTGATCCTAATAAAAGTATGCCTTACAAACATGTCTTAAGTATGTCTCCTGCTTAATCCTCTTAATTTCCTTCTGAGGTAGCAAGCAGCTTTCATGGGAGCTACATTCAGGCTTCCACTCTTCTACAAAGCCAATCCAACAGTTGATTACAATTTATTTTTTATGTGGGTGCATTTTTGCCTCTTCTAATGTTTTACTACTGTTTGAACTCCAGTTGGGGCTAGTTTAAATTTAATGTTATAAGCAGCTGAAAGAGCGGCTTACCATGTATGATGAATACTATGTTATGTGCATCAATAAACTTCTGGAAGACACCCAAGTTGTGAGCCGGCAATCTTCACAGCTCTACCAACATATATATTGGAGAAATAAATTGGAGACATCATTAAAATCTAGTGGTTTTTTTAAAATATTCACTATGTATGCTAAAAATTGTGGCCTTTACTAGGAAATTCAAGGCACTTATTTGCATGACAGACAATATTATGGATGAGGTACTGCCTAAAGTCTGTTTCTCTATTTAATTACCTTCTGGTGCAGTAATGATGCCATCTTCGAAGTGCAGAAAAAATTTTAAGCTGAAGTAGTAGGTCTTGACCAATTTGAAAGATCACATTAGTATTCCCCCCAATATGAATGCTCTTAGTTTCCAGATGATCGACTGATTCTTCCATCTCAGACCTTAGCCTACTTTTCCACAGCCTATAGGAGACATACTAGATACCTTCACTTAATAAGAGACTGATATAAGTAATTCCACACTATGGACTATTAGTTCCCTAAATATTTTTATATTTCAGGCCATGGCGGGACTCGAATCTGTTTTCTGATGACTAACCAGACATGCTGACCTCTCCTCTAATATTTCCCTGTCCGAAACTCCTCTCCAGAGATCTTTTAATCTCTCGAGTGTGTGAATTAATTTGCTACAATAGGCAGAAGGCGAGCTGAAAGCAATCTCTCTTATGGAAACTCATACCGATAGCACAACACTAGGGAATTTTTAATAATAATAGAGATCCTTGAAATATAATTTACCATTATATTTTTCGAGATAAAAAGTTTAGGCTCCGGCGAGACTCGAATCTATGTTTTCTGATGATTAACCTCTCTTGGTGACATATTGTGATGAGTAGTGATAAAAAAACTCAGATTCGAGTCCTGTCATAGCAAACACTTTTTATTTAAAATAATAATTGTAAAATAAATCATATTACTCAGATCTCAATTATTATTAATTAATGATATATATACATATATTTGAAAGCAATCATATGTTAAAACCCACAAAAATACTTGAAATAACTTAAAAAAGGCTGAATTGCATGGGTATAATTTGACCTAGTTGCCTATAGAGGCAATGAAATTAGGGTATAGACCCTATATAAATAGAAAGCAAAAACTAGTTTGTTTTAAATTAAAATAAATAGTCATTCTGCTTCTAGCTATCCAAAATGTGAATATAAAAAGTTCTAGAGAAAAATCTACATACACTATAAAAACAATTATTATCTAATAAAAATTGGTCTACAAATAATGAAATTAATCTAAAACTGAAGATTTCATTACAAATGTTATGAGTTAATTAAATGAATGCATTTTTTGGAGGGCTTAATAGTAAATAAAATATTGTAATTAACCTGAAAAAACAAAATCATAAACCAACTATTTTCCTTAAAAACCTAAAATTTGGTGTATGTTTAAAAACATATAGAACCTGAATTTAACACTTAAAAAAATGCTGCAGGTTATTCTACTATAGTTATTTTCTTATTTTCTAGAAATAAATTCTAGATATTTGAATAAAATAATTTAAGTGATATGAATTTTTTTAATTAGTGCAAATGAACTTATTACAGTTTCTTATCTTCAATTGTTGTAATTTAAGAGATAATTTGTTCGGGGGATGGCCGGAGTCTAGGGAAATTTAAGTGCCCTGTTCTTGCTATTTTATATGATTCATAGCCAACTTAATGAAGCAAAATTATAAAAATTGTAAACAAAAAAATCCTAAAATATTTTGTGAAATTTGAAACGTATGCTTGTGTCTAAGCGGTACCCAACTAAATATAAACATGATAATTCCTAAAAGGAAATAAATAAAGGGTTACAATTTTTAAACAACTATAATTTATAGATGTATATATCTCTTACTTTTTGGTAAATTGCATTGAAAACTCTAATTTTCATTCCCATAGTTTGAGCCATATCTCCAATATTTCTATCTCATAGAGGTATTATCTAATTCAAATTGTCCTAATATTTTTGGTTTTCATAAAATATAAGGTTGCTTAATATTATCAAAAAATGCATTTTAAAATAGATTAAGGAAATAAACTATTGTAGAATAATTACAGCTTTTAAAAACTGTATTTCTCAACTTGATATTCAATAAAAAATTATTTAAATATGTTATTATAAAACAAAATTTGTACTAATAGAAGTAGATGTAAAGAAAATTGTATGGTGTGTAGGCACATCAATGGTCTAGTTCGATAAGGGAAAGTTTAAGGAAAAAAAGTCTTGTAGGATAAAGAAACAAGGAATAAATTCTTGTTTCTATTTTATGCAAGATTTTTTTTTTTTTTTAAATCTTTTCTGACAACCTCAGTTGGTATGCCTATATTTAGGGGTTTTTATTCTGCAAAACAACAGTAATTTTTTTTTAATTTGTTAATTAAAAGTTAACTAAATAACGTGAAGTTTGGCAGATGCTCTAATCACAGAATAATAAGACAATCTAATTAGTTTCCCAGCATTATATTTTATACTATAAACACAGTGTGGCAAATGTTTTTTTTAACTTTAGCTGGTCCGTGGCTGCATAGTAGACTTGTTTTCTGGCACTCCATTTTCTAATTTTTTTACATTTCAAAACAACAACCACCAGCCTGAATATTAATTTCTTTTCTCTTTTTCATTTTATTTCCTATTTTTTCACTTACTCGTATTGAGTGTTGAGTAATTGAGCCTTAGCATATTGAAGGTCATTTATGGACTATAAAGTAAAGCTTTTTTTATTTTCTATGTTAACTTAATTAGTAGAACACATTTTTAATAATTAGTTATTTTTACATTTTATATTTTTGTTTTGTTGTGCCAAGCTGACTATAGTGCCTATAATATATAATTATTTTTATTGTTTTATTATGTGTGTATGATTAAATATGGATTTTCTTTTTATGTATTTTTATCAAGAAGAAAGTGGTGGATTAATATACCACTTAAATGCCCCTAATTTCTGATCTTGATCTAAGACTTTTGAGAGTGCAAAACTCACCAGTAATATGTTGCTTTCCCTGAAGTATTCACTAATTAAGTCCCCTATTGTCCTGGATGGAAGTAACTTACTTTTCTCTCTGCCTATTACTAAAATGGAGATTACATTGTTATGAAGTGAAAAGATGTTCCAAAAACCAAGGAGAAGTTATAGAAAAATTACTGGTTTGATTCCATTTATAATTTTTTAAATCCAGGGCAATTTTTGAGGCTTAGTGGTGGGCTAGATGATAGATTGGTCACCCTACCTACATACCCTACCCTGTGGTATATCTGCTTTTCTTCAGCATAGAGATCCTTTTATTCACTTTTCATAATAATGGAGATAACTAAATTAGTTCTACACTTGATTAATTAGCAAGCCTTTGGGCAGAATTTCTGTTTCTGCAGGCTGCCTCTCAATTATGTTTTGTATACCTTGACATGATTTTCTCTTTAATAGTTTTCTCAGGGTTATTGGTTGGCAATACTTTGGAACCCTAGTACTGCCTTAATGTGATTCACCTACATGAATGAGAGAGTGGGACTTGGAAAGAGGGGAGTCCTGATTTTTTAGGGGATAAAATGGACAATAGGACATTAATTTTCAGATCCTTCTAAGTCAAAGACAAAATTTCAATTTGAAAGATGACTTAGCGTAGCAGAGGTAAAGCCTAAATCAGGCTTTCTCAATCTGAAGATTACCTAATTACTAAACAGAGTAGGATGTGAAGTTAAAATAATTGTAGCCTAACTGTTTAAAAATTGTTTACCTGTATGAAACCTCAAAAATTAATCCTAGATTTAACCAGCATTGAAATAAATTAATTTTTTCTGATTTCATTTAGTTTTTAATTGTGATAAAATAGTAGTCATTTTATGGAAAAGTAAGAACCTCAGTATTCCTAGGCAGAGCTCTGATGCTTTAGCTGCAATTACTTTTTATCTTCCTAAAATTAAAATTAAATTACTTGCAACATGAGTTTCAAAATTTGCAGAACAATTAAAACTTTTTTTTTTTTAATTTTGTTGAACAAGTTTATTTACTTGCCATTAAATAGTTATTTTATTGGAAAAAAAAAATGACCAACAGTTATTGAATCAGTCATTTCTTACCTTGACATGAAAGACTTATAATTTCAGTTAAATATTTGTTTCTATCATTTGTGGCATCACTAGAAAAGAACTTTATTTTGCTGCAGAGAGTGGCATTGTCTTACTTAGTTTTTAGAAAGGTCAGTGCTCTGACTACTTCCTTTTCTACTAATCCTTGCCTGTTCAAAAATATAAAATATACATGATTTTTCAATGAACTTATGAAAATATTACCAAATTACTGTTTCTTGTCATATACTTTTGTGTGTACATCATACTATTTTAAGTGATAATTTGCTATAATTAATCACATTTAATCATTCACCAAGGTTTTACTTGCTCAAAATTAAAGATTTGTCAAGTTTAATGATAAATTAATTATCCATAATTTTTTTATAATCATCGAATTAGGCCAATCATAATGCTAAATTCAATATATAAATAAGGTATATGGCACAAATATTGAGCAAGATAGAATGTATGGTCATGATTGGCAAAGTATAAAGGGATAGTATGTATAAAATAAGCAACAAAATTTAATCTATTTTTTTTAAAATGGTATTAATTGATTTTAAGGAACCTCCAAAGAAAAAAAAAATCCACAAATGCATGTCCAGGTACTCAAGTTGTTTAATAGTGATATTAAAGTTTAAATAATAATAATTAAAAAAAAATAAAATAAAACATTTC
>KZ807625.1:151676-172100 GCA_000696205.2 Oncopeltus fasciatus | reverse complement strand
ATAAATTAAAAAATCAACAATAAAACAAATAAATGGTCATCACTGTGCAGGGAGAAGGGGCCCATCGACCCCACTCCCAACATGAGAATATGAAAGTCATATTTTTGGGCTACAAATGATAGTGATAAAAAGCACAACAAAAAATTAAGCTTTCGACACTTTAGTTTTGAGAATAAGTCAGGAAATCGATGAGTGTAAGTTAAAGTTAACTATAACTGTTAAAGTTATAGCTATTTGAAGATTGTAATTTTAAATTTAACCCTCTTACAATTCCTTTGATCGTGGTATTTATTAAATCTGAAACTTTGCAAGGACAAAAAAAAAAATAACCTGTTCTTTTCGGCTATCAATTTTAGTAACTTTACTACAGTCGGTCAGTTAAAACTAAAATATAATAGCTAACGAAAGCAGTTTCCATAAAACCTATCTTTTCATTTTTAAAGTTTTCCTGAAATGACAATTTTCGGCGTATTTTTATTTTTTTTTTTTAATCACTTGTCGAAACGACCCGTAGTAAAAGCAGCTGTTAGCTCAGGAGAGAATGTTTATAAGTATTTTAGCATTATCTGCCAATTGACTTTTTCGATCGCTTAGCTAACCCAATGTCCATAATCGAAATCAAATGTTTTATTAATTTTTATTTCGAGGAGAATTTCTTTTGGTTCAGTCCTAGCTTGATTTTTTTTTATTTTAAGCTTTTATTTATTTATTACATTCTGTTAAATTAAAACATTTTGTAATTTGATCACCACAATGAATTAAAGAAAAAAAAAAGACATACAATATCAATCACATGAGGAGGGAAGGTGACCAATGACACCACTCTCAAATTATTTACAGATTATGTCCCCAGGAGGTCACGGGGCCATCTTCGTTTTAGTCGTCGGGGTGGATCATAGGGGTTGGAGTCCGATGACAGGAACTGGGCATATGGATTAGGGTGAAATTGGAGTTTAAGTGAAGGAGCGTGAAGCGAGTGGAGATGAAGTCTTGGACGAATGGGATATTATAATCTTGATGCAGGGTAGAGTTCGAGACGTAGTATGGAGTATTTGCAATAACTCTTTGGATTTTGGATTGGAAGGATTGAATACGTTGTATGTTGGAAGGCTTAGCGGCACCCCAGAGTTCTGCACCGTATGTCCAGNCAAACATTATTCAAATATATCTTGTGTGAAACTCAAAATCGCAAAATTAAGTCTCTCCCTCCTCCCCCCTCCCCCATCCAAAAGTTTTTCTACCAAATCGTTTTTAAACACGCTATTTTTCCATATTTCATTATTTATAATAACTGTTATTTGTTCTCGTAGTAAATCCATATATTCTTAGATATTTCTTCGGTGCTTGACAAAAAGCTGTTTTTAAACAAGTTTCCGCACGTCCTAAGATTGCTTCATCAGAACTGAATGGAGAATAAGGATTGTTTAATCAATCTCTATCTAACCCTGATGAAGCCGGCAGGATATGCGAAAGCTCGTATAAAAAAAAAAAAAAAACTTTTAAATTTATTTTATTATTATTTATTTGTCAAGCTTGGCTGGACCCAAACAAATTCTTTGCCAATAATCTTCACGGTCGAAAACTCTACATTTGTTAATTTAGGGGAGTTAATAGAAATATTTTTACTTTTATTTTACATACATTTTCTTTATGTTAATGACTTTTACAAGTCACCATTTTAAATTACAATAGTGGTTTACTCTTGTCCTATTAGACAGAATATCATTATACTTGCCTTATTGGGTAAAACGTTTCTTTTTCTCTCGAGTTCTTCTTTCTGTGTTTTGGAAGACCCAAATAAATTTTGTATTTCAACATTTTTTCTAATTTTTGGGAATTGATATATGATGATATATACACATATATTTTTTTTTTCATGAGTAGTAATTTAAGGAGTGTAAAACTAATGAGAGAAAAAAAAAGAAAGAAAAAGCCCTACCATTGAGTTATAATTCCATTAATCATTTATTCAAAGTTTCCAGAAACATTTATCTTATGAATTATATTTTAACTAATATTTTAGGCGAGTGTCGATGTTTATGAGGAATTTTGGTGGGGCGTATCCATGTTATAGCAAATATCTACTTCATTTGTCTTATCTTAAATATTCATTTTTCATAAAGTATAGCACATAAATTTATTTGTAAATGGCTTCCACAGGATTATTATAAACAGCACCCTCTCTTATTTTCCCGATTTTGCTCAATAACTTAATGAGGCTTTAAATTTAAATTTAATAGCAATATGCTAAATTTTATCTAGAAAAACAAATTATTTCGGCTTTTAGGCCATCAAATGGAAATTTAATTTTAATAAAGATAAGCCCCCAAATATCGCTGTATAATGCGTGAAATTTTTTTATTTATAAACAAATTAGTGTGGTATTTTATTAGTCTAAACTAAATATTATGCCCGCTACATTGAATGAACTATTTGACAGCACTGGATATTTGAAATAATTTCCCAGTCATAATAGTCCGATGTCGCTAAATCACGAATTTAGTATATATATATATATAGTAAACAAGAACAGGTGGGAGAAAGAGGTTAGTGAACAAACGAAAAGAAAAAATTTCAATGAGTAAAATTCTAAAATTTCGGGATATATATATATATAAAATTCTCATAGTCTATCAAATGCGAAGATAATATGACAGTCATGTAAATATTTCACAACTGAATGGTTCTTTCTATTACATATCCATATTAACAAAGATTTCGCTAAAGAATATGAAATAACAATATTTCATGAGGATCTTGCACCGAAACTTGTGAAGCGTTGAACACGAATACCGGCGGAAAAACCCGACTTGTGCCGATTCCAGAGATCTGTCAAGGCTCTATGAAATCTGTCTGAAGGTCTGACCTTCGAAGTCTGGGTTCATTTCGTGCCTTTGACCGCCTCCTTCCCCTCCGAACGTGGACTCCACCTCCTGGTCCATTTTTATAGAAAAAATGTCAATGAACTCACTGGTATACCCATAGGAAAGGTTCACTTTTTTTTTTTTTTTTTTTACTTTTGGTCACCTTATGTTGGAATCATATACATTTAAAATATTTTACCTAAATAAGACCAGAGTATGCCAAAATCTTAATAGATAAAAAAATTTCGGTTGATATCATATTTTATTTAAAGAGTCTATGACTTAGAATTATCTAACCACGAATAATTATATTCGAATATACCTATTCGAATTTTACGTAGTAGCTAAAAATTATTCGAATTATTTACTAATACGTCAGAATTAGTAAGTAATTATGCGATTTTAACTTTAACTACGTATGTATAAATTTTTATTCAGATATTATGCAAAACTTATTTTTTAATTATTTCTATATTTTTTCTATAAAGAATAATGAACTAAGAAGCAAAAGTAATTTTAAACATTAAAGTAATTTTTCACCTAAGAAAATAACGGAATAATTTTATTTTTAGTTATAGTAAAAATGTCTTGTTTAAACTTTTGCTGGTATATGCAAGTGCATTTTCAATTTAAAAGTAAATTTTGTGTCCAATGTAAAGGTATGTATGTATCCTAACCCATCTAAAAGCTAATTAGCTAAATGAGTTTGTTTAGATCTTGATAACGCCTTGTTACTAAGTTACTTTAATTTAGTGTAACTATGATCTAGCTAGTATTCTGTGTTTATAATTTACTGAATATCAATCATATATTAATTAACACTTATTTTTATGACGATTTTTAGTAANTCTATAGTTAATTAAAATCTGAAATAAATTAATTAAAACCTGAAAAAAAAAAAAAAAATGAAAATATGAAAAAATAATGGGAAAAGCCAGGTGAGATTGGATAAGTGGGCAGCCGGGAGATATGGATGGTAAATCGTGGACTCTGATTGCTAGTCTACTCCAGCTCACTGAGGATGAAGGATCTCCAGGCGTAGGTAAAATGGCGTTCGCATGTACACCGTGGAAGTAGTCCTTAGGAGGTTATCTTTGTTTGCGCTTAATAACACCGACTATTTGTCTTCCCCTTATCTGTAGGTTCAGTGAACCATTTGTAATTCTCATAGCTGCCGGATTTCCGAATAGGTACACAAACACACTGGGCATTACACAATAGGAAGTATGTGTTCATTTACTGATCATCAGAGAAGACGGCTTGTTAAATATACTTTTTTAGACTTTTTCTGATATCGGTATATCTCAGTCCTTTTTGGTCCAAAAGGCTGTTATTTTAGTTAAAAATTCATGTTAGAAAACATGAAATGTTTAGTTTATTGTGTTTATAATTAGTTGTGGGCAGTGTATTACGAGACAGATGTTCTAACTTGCAATGGAGTATTAATCATTCATCATGTAATAAAACAATCTTAAATAATCTTTAAACATGTCCAACAACATTTTAGAAAATATTTTTAATTAAATACTTAATAATTTGGTATCTTGGTAATTGAGTATTTGTAACATAACACTTCTTTAAAAATTTGGGGGTTGAGGTGAATTTTCCTAAAGCAATGGTATTGTTTTTCAAAACAATTTAAAGTACATTCTCATAGTCAGGTAGGAGATGTCTCTACTAAAAAAAAAGTAAAATTATTTTTTTTTTATTATACATTTTAACGATTAACGGATAAAAATAACGAACAAATTAATAATGACTAGCTTAAAATTTATTCAAATAACGGACAATTCTCGCACGGATTATACTATTATTCAGATAATGAAAGCAATTCATCTGTCATCCGAGTATAATTTATTCGAGCCGAACTATGGCGAGGACAAACTCAGTGTACGTGAATCTTTATAATGGACTTTTTTCGGACTCCATAGTGCTAAAAACCTTGTTAGATGATGTCTATACTTGTCTATACAAGTACGGTATGTAATACATGCATCATACATTACAGGCATCCAAATAATTTATGAAAATGTGATTAATATTAATGGGAAAAATTTTCAATCTAACAAGCCCCCAGTCTCTAGTTTCATGCAAGAATAATCCAAAGTACTCAATACATCTTTAAAAAAATTCAAAGGAAAATAGTATTCAAAACATAGAATGAGCAAGATAGAAGAGATACAGGACGAGAGAAAATATATTTAATTAATGGGTTTCCCTATCACGTTTCCAATTCCTTCCAAGACATCATTTCCTCCCGCATCACCTCTTTCCACAGTAAACTGCCATACCATCCTAATCCACTAGCACAGACCCTGTCCTCTAACTCCAATCCTACAACCCTCCCAATTTTTAATTCGATTATTGAAGTAGGTTTCTATCTTTTCAAAATAAGGAGCCCTACAAATCATGTAAGTTAAATTTTAAATATTTCACTGAATATGTGGATTTGGAAAAATGGTATAGAGTAAATACATTTTTAATAATTTACGTTCAATACTTTTTTTCGTAACGCTAATAATTACATAGATATTACGATTTTAAATTTTCATCGGTGTTCTTGAAAATTAGTAATTAAAAAATGGATACAAAATAGCTAATCAATGTATCTTATTTATTTATATTTTCAAAGTTTCATACTAACTTGTCTAAAGGCTCAAAACTTTAAAAAGAAAAATATAAAATAATGCTGTAATGGGNTAGATAGATAGATAGATAGATAGATAGATAGATAGATAGATAGATAGATAGATAGATAGATAGATAGATAGATAGATAGATAGATAGATAGATAGATAGATAGATAGATAGATAGATAGATAGATAGATAGATAGATAGATAGATAGATAGATAGATAGATAGATAGATAGATAGATAGATAGATAGATAGATAGATAGATAGATAGATAGATAGATAGATAGATAGATAGATAGATAGATAGATAGATAGATAGATAGATAGATAGATAGATAGATAGATAGATAGATAGATAGATAGATAGATAGATAGATAGATAGATAGATAGATAGATAGATAGATAGATAGATAGATAGATAGATAGATAGATAGATAGATAGATAGATAGATAGATAGATAGATAGATAGATAGATAGATAGATAGATAGATAGATAGATAGATAGATAGATAGATAGATAGATAGATAGATAGATAGATAGATAGATAGATAGATAGATAGATAGATAGATAGATAGATAGATAGATAGATAGATAGATAGATAGATAGATAGATAGATAGATAGATAGATAGATAGATAGATAGATAGATAGATAGATAGATAGATAGATAGATAGATAGATAGATAGATAGATAGATAGATAGATAGATAGATAGATAGATAGATAGATAGATAGATAGATAGATAGATAGATAGATAGATAGATAGATAGATAGATAGATAGATAGATAGATAGATAGATAGATAGATAGATAGATAGATAGATAGATAGATAGATAGATAGATAGATAGATAGATAGATAGATAGATAGATAGATAGATAGATAGATAGATAGATAGATAGATAGATAGATAGATAGATAGATAGATAGATAGATAGATAGATAGATAGATAGATAGATAGATAGATAGATAGATAGATAGATAGATAGATAGATAGATAGATAGATAGATAGATAGATAGATAGATAGATAGATAGATAGATAGATAGATAGATAGATAGATAGATAGATAGATAGATAGATAGATAGATAGATAGATAGATAGATAGATAGATAGATAGATAGATAGATAGATAGATAGATAGATAGATAGATAGATAGATAGATAGATAGATAGATAGATAGATAGATAGATAGATAGATAGATAGATAGATAGATAGATAGATAGATAGATAGATAGATAGATAGATAGATAGATAGATAGATAGATAGATAGATAGATAGATAGATAGATAGATAGATAGATAGATAGATAGATAGATAGATAGATAGATAGATAGATAGATAGATAGATAGATAGATAGATAGATAGATAGATAGATAGATAGATAGATAGATAGATAGATAGATAGATAGATAGATAGATAGATAGATAGATAGATAGATAGATAGATAGATAGATAGATAGATAGATAGATAGATAGATAGATAGATAGATAGATAGATAGATAGATAGATAGATAGATAGATAGATAGATAGATAGATAGATAGATAGATAGATAGATAGATAGATAGATAGATAGATAGATAGATAGATAGATAGATAGATAGATAGATAGATAGATAGATAGATAGATAGATAGATAGATAGATAGATAGATAGATAGATAGATAGATAGATAGATAGATAGATAGATAGATAGATAGATAGATAGATAGATAGATAGATAGATAGATAGATAGATAGATAGATAGATAGATAGATAGATAGATAGATAGATAGATAGATAGATAGATAGATAGATAGATAGATAGATAGATAGATAGATAGATAGATAGATAGATAGATAGATAGATAGATAGATAGATAGATAGATAGATAGATAGATAGATAGATAGATAGATAGATAGATAGATAGATAGATAGATAGATAGATAGATAGATAGATAGATAGATAGATAGATAGATAGATAGATAGATAGATAGATAGATAGATAGATAGATAGATAGATAGATAGATAGATAGATAGATAGATAGATAGATAGATAGATAGATAGATAGATAGATAGATAGATAGATAGATAGATAGATAGATAGATAGATAGATAGATAGATAGATAGATAGATAGATAGATAGCTTTGTTTTGTCTGTCGCTGATGGAGTTGGTATCATAGCATATGAGTCCTTTTTTTTAATAAAGGTTACACACAGTGGGGGACAGAATTAAATTTTAGGTTTTGGTTTATGGTATAAATCAATTGTTATAAACATCGTTTTAAATTTTATTTATTTATTCGATATATGCGGCAGTATAATTTGAGTAGGTAAAAGGCTAATATATATTCATATGGTTTACAAAATAAGCCCATAAGTTGACATTGAAAATAAAAATTCTTAATTTTAAAGTGTTAAGAGTGAGTCTGTAACCTCACTATTACCAGAAGGCAGCTTGGACAAAATCTCTTTCACAACTTTTTAAAGTTATAACAAAAATTTTAATTTTTGGCACAATATTGTATTTTTACCCTGAGATTACAGTAATTTATAGTTTTGTAAAAAACTACTTTCATTCTAAAAGTAATATTATTTGTTTTTCTTAATGATANTACCTAGAATAAAATATTTCTTACATAAATATTGTAATGATATTGTTCTTGCAGTAAAATAAAACCTGCCAGAAATTTTTTATTTTATTTATTTATCATAGCCTAATATACTTAAAAATAGTTTAGTATGTTTTAAAAAAAAAAGTCTTAGCCTCCCTTTCAACCATTAGGTAGGTTCATGGAGGGACTGAAACATCCATGGCTCAGGAAAACCCTTTATTTTTTATAAATATGATTTTCCCGGGCGATATTTCATTTTAATTGATTTTATAGTCCACATTCAATCTCAGCCAACTTATTGTCAGTGAAAATTAAAAAAATTTCCTTCTGGTAATATAAATACATGGTATTTTTTAATTCAATTTAATACATTTTATGGAATATTTTTATGATTCTATTCGTCATTGCAAAGCCGCAGTATCGTATTTCAAACTCTAAATATAGAAGTGTCGTTAAACTTATATTTCTAGATCTTGGAAATTATCTACAACTGCTCTAAGGTGCTTGTGTCACACTGAGTACAAAGAATGAGGCGAATGAATGTTTAATTCTTCGGGGCCAGAGGGAAGATATTTTGACATTTAACTATCAATAATCAATTGTTTCGATAACTGAGAAGAATCCTAATCTGAAAAAAACAAAAACAAACAATACTCATTTTCAATATCGGACACTAACTTCCAAAACAAAGTTTAAAAAAAAAAGCCACTAGTAAGAATCAAACTGCACCATTCTTCATCGATATTTATTTAATGATATCTGGGTACCATTTTAAGTGAATAAGATGACTTATTATTCATGAAATTGGTCAAGTTATTATCTCAAAGGCAATCAGTTTTTTTTTTCCTCTTGTGTTCTAGGATATAAATGATGAAATACAATGAGCTTAGTATCACGAATAAACAAAGATGATTTATGTAATATTTAAGAATATTTGAATGCATACAGGAACAAAGTAGTGTATCACAGTGTTTAAGGAGTGACCTTAAATATGAGTAATGGCTAGAATAACCTTTTCATCAACATCAGATCTTCAAAGAAGGTTAGTATATTTTTTTTAATTTTTGAAAAGCTCAAAATAACTATACAATAGTTGATCAACGAATCAACAGTACCCATACTGTGGATGACATCTCATCCTCTGATTTCATGGGCTGTTAGAGTGAGAGTCTGCAGTCCAAGCTGGTTAGTGATTTAAGTTCGGGTAGACTTTATAAATAAAAATCTGTCACACAGGTAGCGTGCCATACGAATTCCTCTGTATCGCCGTTATAGATTAATTATTTTTGAAATTTCAATTTCCTGGGAACTCTGCTCCCGTTAACGTTTTTATGGAAAACACCTTACCTAATAGTTTTATGGTTACCTTATTTTCCTAATAGTAAATTGTTATCTCAAAATTTGATATTCAACGACTCGAAGACTCATAAATTAGCAAGTCGATTTAATGTAATCAGCGGTACGCCTTATTTCACTTTTTTTTTTTTTTTTTTTGCTTTGTTAGCCTCCCTTGCAACCACTTAGGGTCATTGGAGGGAGGGGCTATCTACAGGTTGCCACCCCATTCTAAACACCCATGGCTCAGGACAAGCTTCTATTAATAAATAAAAGATTGACCTGGGCGGGATTTGAACCCGCGGCGTCAGGATTGCGAGACTCGTACGGATCCCCTGAGCTACCCTGGCGCCCCAATATTTCACTTTTAACAGAATCAGCTGAACAGATTTTGACAACACATTAAATTTATGTTTTATTAGAGCCGGCCTTGCGCCATGTTTGAGCTTGATCCAATGAACAGCAAAGTAATTAAATTAAAGGTTAAAAATTGCCTAACAGGGGAACGCAATTTTTTTTTTTTTTTTTCAAGGCTTCCATCATATTTCCAATTATTTGATCTTAAATAGATAGTTGTTTAGATATTTAGAGCATCTACCTGAATGTAAACACTCTCCCCCATGTTTTTGCTTTTTATTTGTAGTTTACCATAAGTTATTAGTTTGAAACTCAACTCCGCTGGCTGCTTCAGCGCAGAGAATTTTTATGAATAGTGCAAGGAAATATGTGAGATAATGCCGATGAGGGATGTTAAGTTACAGGGATAACACGCTTGCAAGGACAAATGAGTCGCCTATCCTAGTCTGTGTAACATGAGATATTTCTACAGAGTAAATCTTCCTCTCACGTATCCTGCAAGTGATTCGGCAGTCGGAGTTGCATTAACCCCAAGCCTCATTGCAAAGTGCAAGTTCAGTCATGACATTTTGTCAAGACTCTGATATAGAGAACACGGCCTGAACTCTCTGTTGAGAACTTTCATACAATAGGCTTAACCTGTATGTTCACGCAATTACTTCCATAATTTTTCTCCCTTATCTTGATAGAATAGTGGTATGTAACTTAATATTTAACATTTAATCAAATAAACTACATAATTTCATTTTTATTAAATATTGCAAATATGATTAATACTTGATTGAGTTTAGAGGTAGTCAGTTATTAAAAAAAAAAAGATTTATTAAGGAACTTAATATTTTTAGCATTATTTTAAACTAATAACCCATGCAAATGTATTCAAATATAAATTTGTATAAAATTATATGTTTTATTATGATAAATTTGATCTTAATTAAGAATAAAACTACAAAATAGTTTTACAATAATAATTACTGTTCAACAATGATCTACAGCAGTGCTAGTTTTTTATAAACTAAAAATTTATTAAAAGTTTAAGTAGATGGTGATTATGAATCCTTTCCTTAACTGCTCCTCAAAATAACTGATTTTCATAACTTATCTGCTTTTCAAATAACACGAAGATATCTATTAGGAGCACCGTGTTAGCTGAGGGGATCAAATCCCACTCTGGGCAAGTTTTTATCAAGATATAAAAGTTTGCTCAGAGACATTGCTCTTTAAAAAAAAAAAAAAAAAAAAAAAAGGAAAATAATTACGTCCATGTTTATGGGGGATGCCAGTTTGGGCATATCCTTATTCCAGTAAATAACTAAATCTTTGTTTTCTCACAAGTAATCATGATCGTTTGATGAAAAGAATCAATTTCATCCCATTGCTTTGATGTAAACATCACTCAAAAGTCAAACTATAGGAGATTTTATCTTTCTTTCTAAATAAATATATATAGTTTCAATTAAAGGTAGCGTGATATTATGAGATTAGCTTATCATAAGGTATATAAAAATATTGATATGTAGTTCTCGGTTGTGGCGTTAAAAAATATAACAGTAACGATTTAAAAAAAAAATGCCGGCTATCTCCTTGGATATTGAGGTCTACCGCCCTTAGTACTGCGGATTCGAATCTGAAAGGAAGTGAAAGGAGTGTTTAGAATAGAGTGGGCGACCTACACATAGCCCGTTCTTTCATGAAGTATCCCGATTAAATGGGAGGTAAACCAAAATATGTATTTATTTCAGAGAATTCTAAATACGTTTTCCATTTTTCTACCTGTTCACAGCTTTAATTCTAATTGCTGTGGACAGATTGATTGTTTATAAACTTTTCAATATTTTTGTTTATTTATTTAAAAACTCATGGATTTTAATAAATTAAAATATTTAACATTTTTCACAGGGTGTTCTTGATGGTAAAAGTAATATTTCTGCTGCTCTTGATAATCACAGATCGAACTTTGTCAGCAGACAACTTGGATGTAGGAAAATCTCTCAACGTATTTGGACGATATGCATACTTCAGCATATCAATGAAAGTTGTTGCAAGAAACGACTCTATAAAACCATGGGTATTCCGTGAACCACTTGTTGATGTTTTCCAAAATTTATCAGGATCCGTAAGGTAAGAAGAATGTAAGAACTTTTTAATGAGATTTTTAAAAATGAGTACTGTGAATTAATTTTATTAAATTAATATGTATAACTGTGAATAATTAATAATAAATTATCCAATAATAAATTCCAAGAAGATATTTATTTTCGGGAATTAGTGTTTCACCATTACCTACACGAACTCTAACAAAATTAATAGTGATATAAACGATTAAATGCTAGGGAATAGAAGCTAGAAAATCTAACTGTCCCAGCCAGGGCTCGAACCTGGATCTCCTGCTATCCGGGCAAGCGCGTTATCCACTTAGATCCAGGTTCGAGCCCTGGCTGGGACAGTTAGATTTTTTATTCTATTCCCTAGCATTTAGTCGTTTAATATTTACGTGGGATAATATATCACAATAAAAAAAAATCAATAATAATGATCTATTTCCCCAATGTCAAACACTAACGTCTTACTAAACCTCTGTAAATTATCTAAGCAACCAGTCTACAATCAATTATACAAGTCCACTCATTCCAGCAAAAATACAGGATAACAGAAAGCCTCTATAACTATTAAAGTAATTAAAGAAATCTTACCTCTTTGACAAGCAGCTTTATTCTAACACGAGAATTATCGGCCTTTCACTAGCTGACCTCTACTATAAAAACAAAAAAAAAAAAATCTAGATAGGTAAATTCGGACACCTCAATCCGTTGACCATTGGAGCTTGACTAAATACCATGTATTTTGTTTTCCCCTTGTTGAATTTTAATGACTGCTTCGAGGGCAAGGAATGGCCTCTTTCACAGACCTCAGGAAGCAACCGACCGCTTCCATATATCCTCGTATGCCAGTAACTGCACAACCTTTTGGACACAGTTCTTTATATATATATATATATATATATATATATATATATATATAGTCCTGAGTCGCCAAACGAGATTAAAATAGCAAACAAATCAAAGCATCTCCTTGTCTCACTCCTTTAATAGAAAGAAACAATTCCTTCTTCTCTCCATTCACCTAGACCATTCACTTACGTAAAACCCAATCATTGTCAAGGTTATGAGAACTAAGAATGGCCTATTCGCAGAGCGTGTTATAATTCATAAGTCATAAACTGATGATGCAGCTCTCAGGCAGTTGCCATCGTCATCCTTTGGATGTATCCCTCCAGCTTCATATTGAGGCTTCGGCTTACCCTCTTACAACCTGCGGTTCTTTGAAGTTATCCAGCTTAAATTTTCTGGTGAGCGTTGTAGTTATAAAAAGAATGAGGAACGTTGCTGATGCTGGAAACGCAGAGGGCTGTCCCGGACAAGAGGTAAACAAAAGGATATCAGCCTAAAGTAATACAAGCTTTATGGAGATAAACTGAACTTAAGACTGGGTTCATTATACTTCACCATAGCCCATCGTTCGAAAGTCTACGCGTAAAATTACCTAGTTCAGCACTAGAATAAAGTTTTAGAGTACTCTCCCTACAACTTGGATACTACCTTTGTACATTCCCCTCAGGTAAAGAATAGGTGAAACGAAAGGCATTTCACAAGCAAAGAAGGCTTTTGAGAGCATGGGACATCAAGTAAGTTCCCATCTCAAAAGAAATGTAGTAGGGTTAATTTAGTATCTGGTTCTTAAACCATCTTAAAGATGGAGGAATCTATTTTTTGTGGTGAAAATTATTTTGAGATACTGTAAAAAAATAGGAATATATTGAGGGCCGCCAGTGTACGTGGGATCCAGCACAATCATGGCGCTGCGGGTTCAATTCCCTCCCAGGGCAAGCTTTTACCGACGAATAAAAGCTTGTTCTGAGCCATAGGTGTTTAGAATGGGTTGGCAACCTGTAGATAGCCCCTCCCTTCATGAGCCTAAGTGGTTGAAAGGGAGGCTAACATTTAATAAAATAAAAAAAAGAATGTATTGCTAAACTTTCCTAGTGCTTAATGTATAATTCTTAATTTACCAAATAACTAAAATAATATATTTGTTAATGATGCATAAACTAATAAGTTAAACGACAAAAACATATTACTAATCAAATAAAACTTTAGTTTCACTTTTTTTTTTTTTTTCCCAGTTGCCTTAAGGAACCAAAAAGTCACATTCATGCTGAATTCAACTTGGAGCTGTGTGATAACTTAGACCAACTTTTCCAAGCATATTTTAGAGAATTTGTAATAGAAGGAATGGATGAATCATGGCGTGCTTTCACATCAAGCTGGAGTGTTCGTACTATTGCACAGAACTTCGGAATTGACGTGAGATACGTAACCAGCCCACGGTCATATATACTTGTGAGAGCATTTCGTAAAAGGAAGTGCAAAACTTTGATTAATCCATTAGAAGGCACTACAGCTTTGCCTCTAACTCATGTAAAAGCGCTCGCGGATAAAGTTACTGTTGGAAACAAAGAGAGTGTTTTAAAATTTATAAAAACTTATGGCTCACATTACATCGAATCTTACGCAACTGGAGATTCACTTTACCAGGTAAACTTTAATATATTCAAAATCACTGAAGATTATAAATTAAATCAAATTAGTTAAGATCCTCACATATTGTAATAGAGTGAATTTATAAGGCAAAAACGTGTTGATGTATTTGTTGTTGGATTGCAAGAGTGGGTACATAATTTCATTGTTATTTTTTTTTAAATTGTTTTGTGAATAAACCCTTGTTATTCTCACATGCTTATAAATTTCATGTTCATATTTTTGCTTCATAAAGAAATTGATTTAATTTTTTTTTATATAAAAATAAATAGTTTCGATGCATTTATGAATAATAGAAAATCGATGAAGGTCCAAATTGAAGCAAAAGACAAAACATTGTCATTTTTTTTGTGTGTCTTTTTTTCTGTGTAATGAAACCCGGTACACTGGATAACTTTTGGGGAAAGCTACGAATATGAACTTTAGCATGAAAGTCGCATAACCAAATCACTGTGCCACTTCACCTTTATGAAACATG
Source organism: Oncopeltus fasciatus (assembly GCA_000696205.2). NCBI lineage: Eukaryota > Metazoa > Arthropoda > Insecta > Hemiptera > Lygaeidae > Oncopeltus > Oncopeltus fasciatus. The sequence goes on along the minus strand of KZ807625.1, from coordinate 157,215 downwards.
TTTAAGAGTAGAAAGTTAGCTTATAAGAGACTGGTAAAACGAGGTTTTTAGAGTCAAGTTAGTTTTTTTTAATCATAAATCCTAATGTTAATGTCAATGATTCTGCCTATTTTCACCTGAGTGCAATATTATGTTTGAAAGCAAACGGCAATCTTTTGAATTTAAATACGGTATAATATTGAAAAAGGAATTTTAAGTTTAATAGTAAGTAGCCTTATTAGAACGGCTACTAAAAAAAACAAAACAATAAAAAATGCTTCTACGTGATGGACTTTTTAAGTATCTCCAACTGTTATCTTGTAAAGAGGTGATAAGTGTTCTGGAAAACGTGGGCCAAAGGAAATTTAACTGTCAAGTGTGTTATGTTATTTAACTAACTGTAGTAAAATTATAAAAAAGTAGTGAATTTCGAAATGTGTGCACGACGAATTTAATTGATTCGGAGGATAAGGAATAAATTAGACTTCCAAGGAGTCAATTTTGTGAAAGTCTTATTCTATTTGTTAAATAAGATATTTACTAGACTAATTTTGCAGTCAAGGAGTGAATCTCATGAAAACCCGTATGACACACTGGCGTAGTGTAAACTGCTTTAACTGACTCCGCATCTCTGTGATGCTGTCTCTGAAGACTGTCACCTTCAAGGTCAGTGAAGCTTCTCAGAGCATAGCCCAGATAGCACGGGAGCTGTGCTCGCATTGCGGCCACACTGCACCTGTTGGCCTGGTATGCCTCTCAACCCTCCTCAAGAAGGCCTTCAGATCTACCTGCGCTTTACCGCTACAGTTGGGGGGGTTTCCTCTTCTTCGATCTCAGCCCTCTCGCTTGTCATCACTATTTTCTTCTGCAAACTCAGGGGTCTAAAGAAACTCTCTTACAGATACTCTCCTTCTACTATACGCCTCCACCAGTTGTCGCTGCCCTTCCTTACTTAGAAGAGAGCACGTGATATTTTAATTGGAGAAGCGGACGGATAGAGATGGACTTTAAAAGCTATGCTGGGAATGATGAGATACGTTATCGAAAAAAGGTACAAGCATGTCTCGAACGTGAGGCTGCCAACTTTGAGCAATGACTAACTCTAGAACCTTCCAGTATCTTAAGTAGGTTTCTATAACCCTCACTAAAACACAGAAGGGAGAAGCAAGGTATTGAATACCGTCACTCCTACAAAACTTTGCATAGATAAACAACATCCATTTTTGTAAACAATAGTGAGCAATTTATACTTCCTCTTTCTTGTTCTAAACCTTAGTGGCATATAAATAATCTAAAAGGTTATTTTCACTACCAATGAATATAGAACTATCATACCTTCAATTATCCGTCTTCATTGGTTTCTACAAACCATCTTCTGCTGGCAAGCGCTTTCGGACATTGTCCGAATCCTTCGATCAAAAAGATGGACAATGTCTGAAAGCGCTCGCCAACAGAAGATGGTTTGCAGAAACCAATGAAGACGGATAACAGAAGGTACGATACTTAGTGGCATATTTAAAAAAACGTAATAATGAAACTCAATTTACAACAAAATTCGCTCCTTGACACACCTGAAGTGTCAAAAGGGAGTTATCATCGAAATTCCATTTAAGCTCATATAATGCTAATGAATTTTAACGAAACTCGCCTTAAAACAACTGTTGATTCATAATGGAGTCACCAATTTAATCCAATACATACCATTCCCAGCAATAAGATACCCGCTACATATTTATCAATGAAATTCACTTCTCAAAATACAACTTTTGTCACAAAAAGGCAATGAAATTCGACTTAACATCTTAGTTTACAGTAACGGTTTAGGAAATATCTTCACATCGACATCTTGAAAGTTGGTAACTTGTCGCTAACCATGGTGCCACTCTAAAATTATAATCACAAGTTGCGGGGTCAACACTTATTGGATTCTCAGTAGAATGGTAGTAGGGCACAATATGCTGTGATCTCTAGGTTTTTTTTCTTTTTTTTTTAAATATATACATAACGTGTTTTATAACATTTTTACTCTTTCTATGATGATTGGCGTACTGAAATATGACCAATAAATTTTACCTCATATTTGTTTTCCGATTAATAACTTCTTTAACAATAAGTATTAACTTCTGGTAACTAATAAATTAATTTGTAATGAAATTTAATTTCATAAATAAATTGACATTATCATAAACAAGTTTTATTTTTTATATGTTTATTCATTTGCAGGTATTTGTTTTCCATACACCCGTCTTTAGGAGGCTAAAAGCCAGACTTGAACCTCATGGAATTGATTCTTTTACAAAGAACGACTTGAATGCAATATTCTCACCTTGGTATGCTGAACAAGTTGGATCAGTGTTATCAGCCAGTGGTAATATGACAATAACCAATTGGGCTAATAAAGTGTTTACATCGGCTGCCCATTTGCTGCCTTACACAAGTCTCATGAAGATGTATGGTGATGTTCAACACTTTAAAGAATTGGACAATTTATTACAAAACGAAGCTTTACTTAGCTTGAAACTAAAGGCACTTTCTGCTATATTTGAAGACCCTTCCAAAAAAATTTGGTTTTTAGAATTTTTATTTAATAATATGCATCTTTGGGAGCAAAACATGTACTCTTTTCTAGGTCGATAGAATTATTGAATTAGTCTTAATTTGAGAAAAAAGTATAACTGAATACTTCAAAAATAAACCATTGATAACTAACCTTTTATTTATCTATTAGTTGATTAGTTGCAGTTTTTTTCATTTTCAATTATTTAACATTTTAATGAAAATATATGTAAAGTGGGATGACCACTTTTTTCAGCTAACCTGTTTGAGTAAGAAAAATACTAGGTTTTGGATATAATCAATCACTTCCTTAGACATATAAATAACAATTATTCATAATTTTACTTAAGCTCATATTTTTATAACTTAAAATTTTTTTTACATACACATTTTAATAACCTGTTTGATTATATAACTTCATTTGTGATTTTAAAATTTCATTTGCTCCCTTTTCTTTTACTTGTTTTTACTATAGCTGGACACTATTTTATAAATAGAATAGTTGTAGCAAGTTATACTTTTCTTTTTTTATGTTCACTCAAATAAGTAAAACTTATATACCAGTTATAAAAGTAATTTTCTTAATCTCACCTTTCTTTAAAGCAGCTACTACTGCTAAACAGTGCTAGACTGCGGTTTATATTGGCAATAACAGCTGGTTTCTGGCACACAATGTCAGAATGAAAATCATATTTATAGCCAGCTCTGGAGAAAGTGCATCAGTAGAAAGAAAAAATAAACAGTTTGTAATGATCCAGCACTTTCAGATTCATATTATTGCTACTGCGAGAGCACAAAGAGCTTAGTGCTCTAGTGAGATCACAACAGAAACCCAAATTTAGTATCCATATCGTTAAAGGGATCATCTCTAACCTAGCTTCGTAAGTTTTTTTTTTTCTTTTTTAAAATAATTACTTAAGCCTGCCTTCTCCCAAAGATTAATTTTGGAAGCTTTTCAAACTTTCACCCTCATTAAGTGATAGGTGAAAATTTACATATTGCTAGGTGAATGACAGATGTTCTCTCACATTCATGGCTTAGGAAGTCTGATGACCCCTTGCTGGACATAATGGCACTATTTCTCATCTACTAAGAATAAGAATAAGATAAAAACTGTGTGCAAAAATATATTTGGGGAAAGCCATTAAAAAAAAGTTATTTATCATCCCTCATAACTTGCAGATTTCTAATCTTTAATACAAAGACTCAACCAGAGGATTAAGAGGACATTTCTAAGAGCGACAGTTTGTTTCAATGTGATTTTACTAATTGATTGCATATTATAAATCATATTTTTATACACACAGTAATAACATGATCGTCTAATATATATGTAACTATTAAAAAAAAAAAAAATAAATTAGACTTCCAAGGAGTCAATTTTGTGAAAGTCTTATTCTATTTGTTAAATAAGATATTTACTAGACTAATTTTGCCAACAATGATCTACAGCAGTGCTAGTTTTTTATAAACTAAAAATTTATTAAAAGTTTAAGTAGATGGTGATTATGAATCCTTTCCTTAACTGCTCCTCAAAATAACTGATTTTCATAACTTATCTGCTTTTCAAATAACACGAAGATATCTATTAGGAGCACCGTGTTAGCTGAGGGGATCAAATCCCACTCTGGGCAAGTTTTTATCAAGATATAAAAGTTTGCTCAGAGACATTGCTCTTTAGAAAAAAAAAAAAAAAAAAAAAAGTATTACAACACTGACACAAAGAAGAGGAATCAATCCTCTTATTCTCAATCCCTCCAATCTATTCTCCTAGGCAGAGGACCTTCGAACAAAATCCAAGGGATGACTTAAGTATTAACCATCCTCCGGAAGTCTTTTTGACTTCTATCAGAGAAGGCAGAGGCCGGGTGAGTGGCAGGGGAGAGAAGGTTNTCACGTACATATATGTATATATATATATAAACAAGAGTAGGATATAGGCATCACCATTTTCCTAATTTTTGCTATTAAGATACCCCATTTTATGTTTTTCTTCCAACTTTGTTTTCAAATAATTTGAGGCAAAAATAATGAGTAAAGCTTTGCAGTACAATAAAAAAATATAAATTGTGTTGTCCAAAAAGGTAAGTATGAAGGATAAGAAATATATCATAGGACTGTATTAAATAAGGATAAATGAAAGAAATAGAATTTGAATACTAGAAAATAAGGTTATACTCTTAAAATTATTGAAGAAGGGAAAGGAAAAGGTTTTGATGGAGAAAAAAAAACCTCTTGAGACCATTAGCATTGTCCTATTGTTTAGTTCTCCTCCAGAAACAATTATCCTCACAAAAAAAAAAACCAGATTGTCCTGTTATGTTTAGTACTCAAGTAATATTAGAGGTTTTTGTGATAGTCAAGTCACTGCTTCATTATCTGTATTTAGCTCAGGGCTATCTCTTGCTTGTTGATCCCTACTAAGCCACATGAGTTCCTAAGCCCAATGAAAAATACAAAGAATCTGATATTGATCAACTAGTACTTGATTAATAATAGCTTAATTGAGTGAGTCAGCTCATCTTCCCTTAGTTTTAAATTCTACTAAATCCATTTTTTTTAATAGATCTGAATGATAAATAATTCACAAATCTGTTTAACACTTAATATAATGAAATATTTAATTCATTTTAACCTCATAGGCTTTTGTTTCTTCAGTTTTAAAGGTTAATCCTTCGCATATACTGTATCTGTCTCAGTAGCTATGATATGTATATTATTATTTATGTGCGTATACGGACTTATTTGTGATAAGTCGAGAAGAGTGGTTCACTTGCTTTCTATGGCTGAATACGAATTTAACAATGGCGGAGAGAATACACCAAACTCAACAATTTTTAGTCTTTATTCAGCATTGTAGATTTCAAAATCAATAGTTTCATCATCCATGGATCATATAAAAGATGCTTCTCATTCGACTAAATTAAAGGTAACTTTGGTAAAAGTCATTTTTCATGTGAAGAAATAAAATTAGATTTACTCTAGATTGCACTTATATATATAT
>KZ807625.1:125321-139875 GCA_000696205.2 Oncopeltus fasciatus | reverse complement strand
ATAAAGTTTATTTTTATAAATAAATATTCTTGGCTTCTGATGAACTGGGTGAGTTCTACACTTTCTTAAATGGTTTGTTCTTTATTCCAGCCATACACAAGGTGTCCATGTTGTAGGTAATTTGTTGGGAATTCACTTTCTTTCATTTAATAAAGTTGTAATTTTGGTTTTCATAAATTTATTTTCAGGGCTTCAATTGTTGGCAAGCTCCTTTTGTTTTTAATCCATCCTTCTTTCTGATTATTTCTGTGTTTGTGAATAAGGCTCACAATTGTGAAGTAAGATTTATATGAATCCTTATTTTATATGAGTATTTTCTTCATTTGTATTCATTTTTACCCACCACTATCCGAGCTTTTTTTTATACTAAAAGTCTAATTTATAAATTTTGACATATTTTTCATTATTTGACTAATGGAATTTTCTACCAGGCTAATGCACTTTCATTAGCTATTTTTGCGAATACAATGCCATTTTTTTTTAAATTAAAGTTTTGAGTGTGTCGTTGGAAAGCTGATTAAATGTCACAACTTTTATAAGATTCGGCAGTTAGCAGGTTTTAAAAAAAAAGAATAATTACCCTAAAAAATTTGACTTTTTTAAGTTTCAGCATTTGCATGTTTATTGCAGTCAGAAAAAGATACTTGTCAATAATGTAGCCAAATGTCAAAAAAAAATATTTAAAAGTAGAGAAAATTGGTCTTTAACTTTAAAGCAACACAGACCTGGAAAGGGTTGAAATAGAAATATGTTTGCAGCAGTTATTTACATTTTTTATTTAGTTTCACCGAGTTTTCATTATTTTCATCTACTAACAATAGATTCTATACAACCAAGGACTTAATTTATGTATACTTCATCTGACAGTGTGTGGTTAAATCCTAAACAATTAAACTAGAGAACATAATTGTTATTATTGATTATATTTGTGCCATTTTTATCTTGAACATTTGTGTTACATATTTTTTTAAATATTTCGCAAACATTATTTTCCAGAATAGCACTATTGGGTTCTTGATAGAGAGGTAGAAGGGATCCATTAAACGTGTAATAAGCTTTATTAAATAAATAAAAAGTACATTTTAATGATATTTTTTTCTTTTATTAAGAACATAATGGAGAAGGGCTTCAGTCGACAATTCTATGATGGCACAACTGGTGACTTTGTAGGTTTTAGTATCACATAGACGTAGTACATAACCTGCTAGGAAGGCTATGCTGGCTGAATATTTAAAATAGTGAAACTTTTGTTTCAATAGACCTTGTCATGTATGTGCTGTAACCAGGTAACTGATGTTCCTATTTTGTCAATAGTACATCTTGCACAGGTTACTGTCGGGGCTTTATCAGGATTATGAGAACCCTTCTGGTCTTCTTCGGGCAAGACATATGCAGGCTTGTCAGTCAATTGAAACAGTGGCTCGGTTGTTTTCTCTCAATATAACAAAGTATTTGTCGTTGCGCTGCAGGACTTTTGTGAACCTGAATAGGGTATCAGCGGCTTGTGCACTGCATCCTCATGCAAAATTACAAACCTTGATGCCTGAATATTTTCCTGTGGCTATGTGTTCTCGATATGGCTGGTTTGAGTTGTTGCTTGTCTCTTTTTAGTAGCTGGACTATAAGTGAGGGTTCTTCAGAATCTTCAGATGTTTCCAATATTCTCCTGGAAGGCATAGAGGTTGACCATGTAAGGCATCAACTACACTAGCGCCTAAGTCTTCTTTGTACACTGCTCTGAGTCCCAGTAAAACTGATGGCAATACTTTAGTCCACCTTTCTGAAGTTAAGTGCACCATGAGTACTGCATTAAGACTTCTGTGCTGTATTTCTATTAAGCCGTTAGACTGTGGGTGGTATGAAGTGGTGTGCTTTCTTTGCATGCCCAGAATGGCAGAGACACTATTGAAGACTTCAGCTTCAAAACGGGCTAACTAACTTACTACCCACTTACCTTCATTCCTGACCCCTTCTTTTACCTTATTCATTCTCCTACATTATTCCTACCACCATCTTCAAATCCCATGCTGTTGGCTTGGGCGGTATTCTTGTTGAATTTTACTTTTTTATTATAAAAAGTAAGATTATCTTACTGGCCCTCATTCACATCTATAACTTTTCTCTTCAGCACTTCCCCCCCTTAGTCCTGGAACATAGCCCTGGTTCATCATCTAAACAAGGTTCTCAATCCTTCTCCTAGATTTAGGACCTATTTCTATACTCTCCAACCTATTCAAAATTCTGAAAATTTTTATCTTGTTCATTTATACTTCTTCAAAGTCACTAATACCTTAGATCATTCTATTCTATTTACTTCTTATCCTTCTTTCATAATGCTCTACGATGGTTCTAATTTTTCCTGTCAAGCTGTTCCTGGGTTGCCTCTATACCTAATTATCTCCCACTTCCTTTAAATTCAGGAGTCCAGTATTTCTCTTACCCTGCTTTGCTCCTATATCAATGAGCTCCCACAATCTATCTAGTAGCATATCCCTATACTGATGATAACCAAATCTATTTCTTTTTCCCAGTTCCCAAAACTTTCTTATGCCACCTCCTTATCCAATATAACCTAAATAGCATTAGTTCTTTGGTTATAAGTCTAAGGCTATTGTGATTAGATCCAATTACCTCCTAATATCTCTTCCTCCAGTTCTTACCTTATTCATCAAAACTAGCCTATTCAATCCTTTACTTCTGTAAACAATCTTGATTTTTACCATTGACCAATCCTTATCCTGGAAAACACATTTATCTCTAATTTCTTTCTCTACCATTTCTTCCTTCAACTCTTCCATTGTTCCCAGCACACCCTTTCCCAAAACATTCGAAAATTCACATTCTCTCCTCTTGTCCTTTCCTAATTTGACATAAGTCTGATTTAGTTCATAAATAAATGCAATCTTTCTTAATAAATACAATATTTCAAGTTTCACAGTAAAAATAAAAAACTATAGTGGTTGCTTGGTTACACAAACACAAACAGAAATTTTAATGGTTATAATTTTTTAAATCTAGTATGCAGGATTCGATAAAATGTGAAAGAAAATTTTCTACAAGTTCTTTCAGGTGATATTAATGAGATATTTATTCAGAATTCATTAAAAGAGTTTGGAGAATCTGCAAAACCATCACCATGACAAAACTAGGAAGTACTTCCAACAGAACTTGGGGAAGTCACACTTAAAATTACAAAAACTAGTGAAAGAAAATACAAGATTACAATGGAGAGTTTTTGACCATAGAGATTATTAGTAGAGAATTCGTTAGGGTTTGGTGAAGGTTTGTCCAAAAAAATACAATTTAAAAAAATATGTTTTTTATCTGGCGACGTGTGACCTCAAAACACAATTTAACTTATTCCTGAAGGTTACATTCTTTGCTCCCTAGATACCTAATCTCTCTTCACTAACATACCCTAATACAGAGCCCTGCAAATTGTTGACAAACACTGGGCTACAATCCAAGACCACACCACTCTTACCTAGTTCACTTAACTCGAGTCCCTTTCCCTGTGTTGTATTTCAGGCTATATCCTTTACAAGGAAATAACTATAACCAGATTAATGGACTGGCTATGGGAAATAACATTGCTCCCAATATTTCCAGTATTGCCCTCAATGACCTCCTAACTCTAACCTTGCATTCTTTCCAAACGACAGTTTTTTCCTTAAAAAATATGTTGATGACCTGTTCCTCATTCTTAATGCAGAAAAAAAAAAAAAAAAACCCAAATTCTTACTGCATTCAATTCTTCCCTGACTAAAACTCACCATAGAAATTAAGTCTGATTATCAACCCTCCTTCCTTGACACCCTTATCATCCGTAACACCAATGGCTCTATCTGCACTGATTGGTACACTATGCACACTTACTCAGATCATCTCCTTCATTTCACCCTCATCAGCCAAAAATCTATCTACTAATCATTCACACTCTTTGACAAGACGTTCCACAACAAAAATATTAAACGTGTGACAGATATCCTTTTCTCTAATGGTTTCCCTATGCTAATCATTAAAAAACTTGTTAACGAATTCTACATGTCTACTTCCCAAAACAATAACCTTACTATCCGTTCTCTCCCTTATATTCCCAAACTTTCTGAAAGAAATAAGAAATCCCATAAAAAAATATTTTCCTAACCTTACGCTTGCTTTTTATACCAATAACAAACTTAAATCTATTTGCACCCACCGCAAAGACCCCATCCCCTTTCTAACAAAACCAATGTTATCTATAAAATTCCTTTTTTCACTCTTAATTGCCATGGTTCATAAATTGGGCAAATCAAAAACCTAATTTCCCATAGAATCAACAATCTCAAAAATGACATTAACAAAAAACAAATAAAACTGCCCTCACATGCCATTCACGAAGAACACACATTTGACTTTGATAACATTACCATTCTTTCCACTGAACCCTATGAACACAAATACCTATTATCTGAAACCGTACACATTAACTTACATCACAATCCAGTTAATGACAGAACTGACAGAAAATTTCTTCAACTTATTCAAACATTTTCAACATTCTTGTTCTCCTTTGATGCAGGCTGCTCTCTCTTTGTACCTACTGCCTCACAATCCCCCACCCTTCATTTGTCCATCTTAAGTTTTCCTAGTTTTCAAACCTTACCATTCAGTCATGAACATTTGATCCAGGTGACAATATGTCCTCTTTCGTCTTCATGAAAGGTAGGTGAGGTGAACTTTCTACACATTCTGTTATATTTTTTCTTCAGCATGTCAATTTTTGTTTTACAAAAATTTTTTGTAATACTAATGTAAATCATATAGTTTTTTGTTTTTCTTATAACGTTTTATTTCAACTTACAATGTAAGCCAAAACATTGGCAGATAATAGAAATACATTTTTTAAAATTAAATTTTTTTGAACCAACCTTGACCGAACCCCTACAAATTCTCTACTGAAAATACATGATGTTTCTGAATTTTCTGAGCCTTATCTGGAAGCAAACTATGAACCTAAAGAAAAGGAATCACAGTTAAAAGGCTAATATACATGAGGCAAACCACTTTAGTGAGGCAGCAAGAAATATGGAATATGCAAGTGGTTTCAAACTTTTAGACTCATCTTCATATTTAAAATTGCACATTTCTATAATTCACTACAATGAAAAGTTAAGTACCTTAGGTGTGCCAATTCTTTCAATGTTAGGTACAATCTGTAAAGATGAATACTTAGCTTCAAGTCTTTTTTGTTTTGCCTCAGGTTTTTCTCCATCTGAAATATATAGGAGTAAATTATTTCATAAGTTACATAGAAAAATAGAGAATAAAGGAATTAAAGTACTACCTTTGCAATATGGTCGAGGCAAAATGTTCTGGAAAGGAGCTGCATGTAAAAGATCACAAACTTCTTCTATTGACAGAGCTTGCTCCATTAGTAAACAAAACAGTATTGTATTACCAAGTTCTCTAAAATTATGAAATAATTCTGTTTTTGCATCTGGATACTGAACTATGTCATTTAACTGTGCATGATAATAACCCAGCACTCCTAAAAATAAATAATCTGAGGTTAATGTTTCTCATACATATTTATGGAAATATTATTTGAACAATAAAGTTGCTCCCTTTGCCAAGTTGGAATAAAAGCTGTTTTTCTTTTATTACATGATTTGTCTACCACAATGCTTCTTTATTTATTTGTGTCAACAGACTAAAATATGGATTATTTTAATATTTTAAGGATCGGTCTGAACTTTCTGGTGTTAACAAATATATTTTGAATGGTAAATTAAATGCCAGTATTATCCACTATGTAGAACCCTTCATCACCAATGAGTTAGAATCATCCTTTACCTTTGATGAGTCCAATACTGTTTATAATTATCTATAATTGTTAAAATAAGAAAACCAAATTTTGCATTGAAGATTAATTTTGCAAATCAATGAATAAGTTTGTTAAAATGTGTTGACAATGACCAAGGGGGAGGGACTTTTCAAAGAGAGGAAAACTGTAAAATCATCGGTATTTTTATTACTGATAGAGTTGGAAAGAAAAGTTTGTAGAATATAATAGGAGCAAAAATCAATATTATACTCTTTTTATACAAACAATGATATTAAGGAAACTATTTAAGAATGTAACTTTATATTCGCGTATATTTTTATAATATTAAAGCTGAGTTCAGTTTTTTATTATTGCAAAGAGTTGAAAAAATTCCAAATTAAATAATAGTCAATAACTCTGTTTTTATTAGTTTCATAGCACAAATGAATAAAACATGATAAGTGGAAAATTTATTTTTTTGACAAAGAGAGGATTTTCAAGAATGTGGTCTTGGTAGTTGATTACCAAGACCGAATTCCTGATAATCCTCTCTTCAAAAAACTTGACGGTCAACAAATTTACCTCCAAATTATTTTTCTGACTTTTATGGTATATAACATAATTTTTTAAAAACACATATATTTAAGAATGTAATTATGCATGATAAGCACTTATCCCACTTTTCCCTCTTAAACAGTCTGGAAACAGCCCCTAGTGCTCTTAACTTTTACCCTTATTGCTTTCTCCAACTAATAAGATCAAATTAGTCATAGTAAAATCTACTCTTTTCTATATATTAAATAGATATATCTATCTTTAATGAATCTTGGAAAATATTCATAATTTATACGTTTTTTTTTTTTTTTTTTTTTTTTTTTGTGATGGGCTTTCTTTATTTATTGGCGATATTGAAGAAAGCTTTGATATGGGCATTCTCAAAAGTAATTCAAAAATAAAATTATTAACCTGTGTGATTGCTTAGGCCAGTTTTTAGCTTCTGACCCCACATTTCTTAGTTTTATAATAAATAAAGTTGAGGCTTATTTATTACTTAGGAATTTAAATGGATAGAAGAGATAAGTGACTCTTCTGCAAATCCTCGACCCCTGAAGGTAGAAGAGAAACCATTAAGAAAGTAAGGAATTTTATGATTAAGCTTGATAAATTAGATAATTATTTTTAGGTATAGTGAAAAACTACCTCATTGAAAAGTGGTACCTTGGTATTAAAAAAAAAAAGTTGTAAATTAGTATAAATATTTAAGTTTAATAATAACACCGAACCCCTCAATGGATAAAATAAATTTGCTGTAAATATAGCAGGAGTCTTATGCATAAATCTCTGTCATCATATTAATCAAAACATAATTATCACTTTTAAATAGAATGTAATAATTTTTAAAACTGTTTCTATTACTCTAATATGGTAGGGTATACAAGACAAGGGAAACGAAAGATAAGGTAGAAAAATTACTATAAATTTTTATAAGAAATATTTTCTGCCTTATAATTAATTTGTTCACATATACTACTGAATAGTAAAATGAAAATAACACTATGTTAATCTCTATTGATTGTGAATTAGGAACAAATGTCTTCGTTCATTAAAGTTAATCAAAGAAAAAACCTTAAAAAAGGGAGATATTAATATTTTAATTCATAGACCAGATCTTGAAATTCTTGCTAATGCCAAGGCTGACAAAGGAATATTACCACAAACCTGATAATAGTTTAAAACTAAATTTTTCCTAAAACTAAATCTATTTAATACATATCAAGCATAAAAATAAAAAGTAGAATATGCCAAATCATGTTTTTTTAATATTAATCTTAAAATTAATAAAAAACAACATTATTTTGTATTATAATGATCATTTGAAAATTTAGAACATATTTTTGAATGCATGCAGGGTCATTATTAGTAAAAAATTAATGCTTGGGAATAAAATAAAAAATCTATCTGTCCCAACCAGGACTCGAATCTGGAACTCCTGCTTTCCGGGCCAGTATGCTACCACTTGCACCACCGGGACGAGCTAGATAACTTATTAAATTCCCAACACACTTGCGAGATGTGGGACAGATAGATTTTTTATTCTATTCCCTCGCATTAATTGTTTAGAATTTCCATGGGATAATACACCATAACTAAATTAATATTTATAAATGGTCATCATTAGTGTTCCCTCTTGAAAAAAGAATAACAGATTCACTCTTACAACAAAAATAATCTAGTATATTATTTTAAAAATGGAAACCTAATATAATTCACACTTATAAAATCTTAAGATAATAACAAAAGGACTTATGTATGACAAAACTCTTGCAAGTTTATGATATATTAAGCAACTAAAACCCACTTGCAATAGTATATAAAAATTTATATTAATTTTTTCCAGAAAAATACCTACTCAAATTATCAAATAAAATTTTACACATTATACCTGGTGAACCATAATCATAACGTGGAAGTTTGCAGACTTTAGGCATAGCATCCATAAGAGTTCGTGTGAATTGAAGAAGATTTCCATGTATAAGATTTTTTACAATTTTTAGTAATTCCTCCATGACGACTGCAATTCCTTGATATCCCAGGAGTCGACAAATTGATCTCATATGACAAGCACCAACAAAGCCTACAGAAAAATTCCAGTTTTAAACAAAAATTATTAGTTACTAAAATTTAGTAAAACCTAAAACTTAATCCTAAAATTTTGAAAAATTGTAAAAATCCATAATATTTCATTTTCTTACAAAATAATATAAAATAACACATATTTTGGTGATATTATTCAATATGAAAATTGCAGGAAATCAAATAAAACTCTTGGATCATAGTGAATTTGAAAACCATCTCTTGGAGCTACAAATGATTGATAAAGATACAATTAACAATGAGAAAAAAAATTATGATTTTGAAACCTTAGTTAAAAGGGAAAAACCAAGAATGTGTTGCCTCTTGAAGTTTGAGCTATTTTAAGATTTAATTTGTAATTTAACCCCCCAAAGTCATTTGATCATGTTCATTTTTAATTATGTACATCAAAAGATAGGCAAAACCAACATTTCAAATTCCATTAAAATCAGTTTAGTACTTTTTGTTTTTATAATTTTACTTCACTAAAAAAAAAAAAAAATGAAAAAAAAAAAGTATGATTGGAATTGGTAATAGTTATGATTAGATGGATAGTTATGAATTAAACAAAATAGCAAATAAATGGTTATAACATTTCCTTAGACTCACAGTCTCCAACAAAAATATCTATTTATTGGTTATCCATTGGCTACACAACAAAGTAAAGAAAATGAAAAATGTAATGCACAACACATTTAACTTAATGGCAATAACCCCAGGATGATAGCTGTAATGAAATGGCCTTTAATACAATTTTAAACATTTAATACTTAATTTTACTCTTATGGAGTAATTGGATCAATCTAATCAGAAATTATCTACTGCGCCAGAACTTAAATTTCACATTAATTAGTTCAGCTGTTTGTGAGATGGCTTTTTAATATAATGGAATTCTGTGTCTTAAATCATAAAACCTCAAATTTTTAGAGTGGGGGGGGAGGAGGGTTGTAACCTTGATTTTTTAGGTTATTACACTAATTTATTTATTATTAAGAAAATAAACTAAAGAGTAATAATAAGACTAAATTTGTCCCTAAATTATAAGTACAAAGATCAAGATCAAGGTGTACTTGTTTTTTTTTAAAAAGTATATTGTAACTATCATAAGTAGTTTTTCTAAGGTATGTCATATATAATTGGTGGATTATAACTGAAAGGGGCAATTCATATTCAAAAACCAATAACTACCTGATTTATTAAAAAAGAAAAGATAAATTTAAGATATTATTAAAACAGATAGAAATTTAAGTCTATATTTAATTTAGTATTGACTGTCGATAATTTCAGTGATTCATGAATCACCGAGCCATGGTATTGACTTAATTAGCAAGCATATTTAGTTTTCATGTGATTAGGGATAATAACAAAGATTCATGGCATTGACTTAATTAGCTAATCAATGATTCATAATACCAATTTAATAAGTATATCAGTAATTCTTAATATTAACTTAATTTAACGCATTAATTGTGGAAAGCTCACATTGGAGATGGATGGCTAACACATGAGGTATAATATTCCATGGCTCTCATTATGATAGAGAATAGCCTGTTCGCCTAGGATCTCCTGTCTCTAAAATAATTTATATTTCATCAAGTCAGTTCATATCAGTTTTTTAGTGACACTAAACACTCTACTAGTAGTAGAGTAATTAGTAGTAACACACTACTAACAGGATTTATTATTTATTTTTGGCTAAAGTTTTTACTTCAGATCAGTATTCTTATAATTCATTTTTTCAACAAAAGTATGTGCATAATGCCTTAATATATTGACAGAAGAGTCTCAATTGTTATAAATGTAATCTCATAAATCATATAAAATAACTTTGAGAAGAATTTCCCTTTCTTAAGGAAATTCATCAAGAATAAAAAAATAAAATAAAATAAAATAAATGGCTGAAATCTCTGCTTGAAAAATAGTCATTAACCATTAAGCTTAGCCATTTAACCCAAATAATTTATTCTTATTTTTGTTATAATTTTATGACCCTTAATTTTGTCCTTAAATATATTTACTTTCATACATACATATATTTAATTTGTTCCTTGAATGCATAATTTTGTACATTTTTTCCCTAAGTTTTTTAGTTTTTGTTCTAATTTATTTTCNTTATTTATTCTTAGTTAGATTATGACATATAGACATTTTCTATATTCTTTTTGTGTGCTTCTTTTTCATATTCAACCCTGATGAAGGCCTGAAATTCAGGCTGAAGCCTTAGCTAAAATAAAAACTTTTTTGCACAAGAAATGCAAGGGTACTAAAATAAACATGGGATTAAATACCACAACTAAAATCAGTATTTAAAAAAACTTTTTTGGTTACAAATTAGTTTTAAATTCTTCAACTACCAAAATCGAATTCCTGATAATCCTCTCTTCATAAAACTTGATGGTCAAGAAATTTACCTCCAAGTTAAAAAAATAATTAAATAAAATTTATTTAGTCCAATATATGAAATTTGTAAAATAAAGGTAAATTATTTTACCATTATACTGTCCATAAATGGTTGAATAAGCTAAATTGAGATGTTTGCTTCCATACAAATATTGGTATCCCATTAATGGTGGTTTGTCTCTTTGCACTGGCTGAGCAAAGTTTATACCGCGACATTTAACAAACCTAAAAAAAATTACAAAACAAAAATAATTTATTATTAGTAATCAAGATAATTAAATAGTTTTGTTTATTTATACTTAGAAATAGTAATTCCATGAGCTATGACTACTATGATTAGTCATAGGTCTTTCTGCCAGATTTGCTGGGTAATGGTTCACTATTTTTCTCCCATTTGCTGATCCATTATAGTAACAGAAACTATCAAAATATAGTCTCTGAGTTATAGTGCCTGTTCATTAAAGTTAGTGTTGTCTCTGTCTTGTATATCTATATTTTTTTCAAAAAGTCCATAAAAAACTAAACCTTGAGATCACCATTACAAAAATAGACTAACATACAGAAAATATAAATAGAAAACGAACAGCTATTACACCACTAAACATGTGACATCGAATCACCTCACACAACATGAACTCTAAGAATTTAGACCCATAATATACCTTCTGGAAACTATTTCACTTGCACCCAGCAACTATAAAAAAAGAGGTGAAGGGAATGAAAATTTCCTATTGCCTAAATCAACAATTTCAAATGTTCCAAATGACAACTAAAGGATCAGTAATTGTAATTGTAAAAAATATTTTAGAACTTTAGAAGTTGTGAAAGAGGTCCTTTAATAAGAATATACTTATTTATTTTACCAAATTGATCCTATTGCAATACATTCTTGAGAGAATTTTTGAATCTGTGTTTCTTCCCATTTCTTCCTGTCTTAAAGAGGGCTCCACCACAGGCGTCATTCTACTCATTGGGTTGGATATATACAGTTTGCATACCACTAGTGAAAAGCGAATAGGTCTCTGCATTTAGGGTATTCTGCCCGACTATACTGTTTATGAGACTTACGTATAACATTATACTACCATTCTGTAGAAATCTTCTAACCCCGGTTAAAGGAGGAACCCCAGGTATAAAAAAAGTATTTACTTAGAGAAATCTTACTAGATTCATTCTTATTGCACATATTCTTATGTGATAAGTATAAAATGTTCTACAATGTGAGAGTACCTTTTACAAAGCACAGGAGCCTATGGGAGTGTTATTCCTGTCTAGCCTTTGATTTAGTCCTTCCCGGCAGGATGATCTTAATTCTTTAATTCAATTTAATTTGATTGGACTTCAACATTTAATTCAAAGTGGTTTTAAATAAACAAATACTCTAAATATAAATTAATTACTTTCATATTTCATTGTTATAGAATATTATAATTATTTGGGAATTTTGAGTATGGCCATTTTTTTATGAGACTTTTTAAGAGAGAAAAAAAAGAGCATTTAGGAAAAAAATCTTATAGGATTCTACTGTGAGTGGGTTTCTAGGGTTATTAAAATAATATCATGAAATATTGTTATATTATAAAAGTATACAAAACTTCAGTTAAAAAAATAAGAAAAGAGGATTATCAGGAATTTGGTCTTGGTAGTTGAAGAATTAAAAACTAATTTGTAACCTGTAATTTGTAAAGTTTTTATTTTAGCCGTTTCGGTTAGAATTTCAGGCCATCATATAAAAAAATGTTACATAACTATAAAAATAATATAGAAACATGTCTATATGTCATAATCTAACTAAGAATAAATAAATGAAAATAAAAAATGCGAGTATATAAAATGCATGAAAACTGTATAAAATGCATAATAAACATATTGTTGAGAAAAAATTATGTATAATATTATCATACCAAATAGGGTGATGGGGAACTACTACTCTTTCAAAACACTCTACTACTGACAAAAATACTTTCGAGTTTGACAAATTCACAATTTTACTGACTGAACCCAACCTTGAGTAAAAACGATTTTTAGCTGAGTCAATTCACATACATTTAGAACAAAACCCCATCAATGACGAAACAGACAAAGACTATATTTCTTCCACATACAATAATATTTCACATATTAAAAAAAAAATCACCATAAGACCAACTCATAGTATTTTTTTTCTCCCCCTTCCCCACAGTGAGATTTCCATGAACCCTCCAGTCATCTATCCCTCATATCCTTACCTACTCCTATATTCGTTTCCTTCCACAACTCTCAAATAAAAACAAAAAAACAAAACCAAATCAGTCATGATGTAAACACTGTTGAGCACAAGTCTCTCTCTCCCCATTATAATATCCTGAGAGTAACATACCAAATAGGGATTTGGTATGTTACTCTCAGGATATTATAAAATTTTTTTTTTCTCTCCAATTGTTCATTATCCAGTTTTTATTCATTTTGTATAGTTGATTATACACATTTTTATATTTTTATTTATTTATTCTTAGTTAGATTATGACATATAGACATTTTCTATATTCTTTTTGTGTGCTTCTTTTTCATATTCAACCCTGATGAAGGCCTGAAATTCAGGCTGAAGCCTTAGCTAAAATAAAAACTTTTTTGCACAAGAAATGCAAGGGTACTAAAATAAACATGGGATTAAATACCACAACTAAAATCAGTATTTAAAAAAACTTTTTTGGTTACAAATTAGTTTTAAATTCTTCAACTACCAAAATCGAATTCCTGATAATCCTCTCTTCATAAAACTTGATGGTCAAGAAATTTACCTCCAAGTTAAAAAAATAATTAAATAAAATTTATTTAGTCCAATATATGAAATTTGTAAAATAAAGGTAAATTATTTTACCATTATACTGTCCATAAATGGTTGAATAAGCTAAATTGAGATGTTTGCTTCCATACAAATATTGGTATCCCATTAATGGTGGTTTGTCTCTTTGCACTGGCTGAGCAAAGTTTATACCGCGACATTTAACAAACCTAAAAAAAATTACAAAACAAAAATAATTTATTATTAGTAATCAAGATAATTAAATAGTTTTGTTTATTTATACTTAGAAATAGTAATTCCATGAGCTATGACTACTATGATTAGTCATAGGTCTTTCTGCCAGATTTGCTGGGTAATGGTTCACTATTTTTCTCCCATTTGCTGATCCATTATAGTAACAGAAACTATCAAAATATAGTCTCTGAGTTATAGTGCCTGTTCATTAAAGTTAGTGTTGTCTCTGTCTTGTATATCTATATTTTTTTCAAAAAGTCCATAAAAAACTAAACCTTGAGATCACCATTACAAAAATAGACTAACATACAGAAAATATAAATAGAAAACGAACAGCTATTACACCACTAAACATGTGACATCGAATCACCTCACACAACATGAACTCTAAGAATTTAGACCCATAATATACCTTCTGGAAACTATTTCACTTGCACCCAGCAACTATAAAAAAAGAGGTGAAGGGAATGAAAATTTCCTATTGCCTAAATCAACAATTTCAAATGTTCCAAATGACAACTAAAGGATCAGTAATTGTAATTGTAAAAAATATTTTAGAACTTTAGAAGTTGTGAAAGAGGTCCTTTAATAAGAATTAGAAAATTAAAACTAAAGTAAAAGGCCAGAAAATAAAGAATCATTTTTTTTTTTTTTTTTTTTTTTTTTTTTTTTTTTTTTTTTTTTTTTTTTTTTTT
>KZ807625.1:93923-108213 GCA_000696205.2 Oncopeltus fasciatus | reverse complement strand
TCAAGATGTGACGTCATTACATATATATATATATATATATATATATATATATATATATATATATATATATATAGGGACTTAACAAAGAACCTTGAGTTATAAAAAAAACAATTAAAAAACATTTCTGAAAACAAGATTTTATTTTTTAAGATTATGACTTTGCCTTTATATTATAAGCTATCATCAGGTTTATGAACAAAAAATTACAGAGTTCATGATTTTTTTTTTGATTTTTTTATTAAGGAAATATAGTTGATTATTAAAGTTTTAATACTTGTAAAATATAAATTAAAAAAAAAATGTTTTTTTATGATTATGAATGATGAATATCAGTGATATGCAAATCAAATGTACAAATAATAACAGTGAAGAAAAGGAGTAAAGCAGAGGACCCATATAACACATATATTTTTTGTAGTACATAATTTACATTTAATTCTGTCATTATTTTTCATATAGACATGATGATAGCTCACAAAAAAAAAGTTAAAACCCTAATGTTAAGACATTATTTTTGGACAATGATTCTTATTTATTTATTTATTTTTTAACCTTTACAATTAACACACTTAGCTAAACAACACAACCAATAATTCATATTCAAGTGTTGGTTATTTAGGTATATTAATTTGTAAATTTGTATATTATTTGCCTAATTTAATATTTAAATTAAAATAATTATTCCTATGATGTTAAAAAGTTCTTAATCAATGAATATGTGAACGAATCCATTTTTTTAGTCAATCACTTTTATGTTCATATATTATACTACCAAATAATTTTTTTAATGATTCTACCAAGTTCTATTATGTTAAAATACACTTTGTTACTGTTAGGACAATATTAACATTTGTAATTCTGTTTAAAACTTTAGGTAAACTCCCACCATTGTATTTTGCTAATAATGCAATTAACTTTATTTTGCAATTCAAAGTATTGAATTTTGTATAGTTAAATGATGTTCTGGTAAATTAGTAAAAGGCATAAACTTTAAAAATGAAGAGAAAGAATGATTTAGTTAATAAGAAAATCAGGACACTAGATGTAAGAATGTATCTGCAACTGGAAATGAGAATGAAATAGTTGAAGATTCTGATATTTTAGCTGTTCATCTCACATAAGATAACTCATGAACTGGTGAGAAGTAATAGAATTCAGTATTATTTGAGCATCTTACCACAAATTTTTGGATAATATATAAAATAGATGAAAGCTTATAAGGAAAGAGGTACAGAGGGACTTCACAGAGAGAATAAATAGCAAAAGTTTTTATATATTCATTGATGTTAGTTTATCAAACAAAATTTATGTCATTTTGTAACATGTATGTTATGTAACCTTTTCTCCTCATTGTGCTTTTCAATTAACAAATATGTTTATGATCAATTTAGTTTTGCATGCTGGACATATTTATTTATTACTCTCAGTAAGCCTAAAGTTCTTATTAAGGACTATTTTTGAATTTTTGTCATTGTACAAAGCATTTTTGCATCTATGTATGTGTGTGTGAGAGAGAGAGAGAGAGAGAGAGAGAGAGAGAGAGAGATCTCGAGATCAATTATAGGACTCAGAAAATACTAGAGATCCAATTGGCCTTATAATTTAGACCAACAAATTAAATTAATTTACATGTAACATTCAATAATATTATTTATTTTTTTAAATGCCTCATCAAAAACTAACTGTTTTGAGTTATAAAGATCAAAACTATTAAGGGAATTTCAAGAACACATATTTTGAGTCAATTTCAAAAATTTAGTAATAAGGAAATAAATTAACAGCCCCTTCAGGGGTTTTAAACTGTTATTATTCAAAATAACAGTTTACAATAATTACATGAAATTGGTTTTAATTAAGATTAAATATAAATAGATGACCATAACTTCAAGAGTATAATAAGACTGATGTAACAAAGCACTAAGATTTTCTAATAGCGCAAGAGCTGATCTGTTCTTGTAAGTTTAGTGGATTTGCTCTATTATTTTTTAAGCACATGAGAAAATCTGCATCTGATTCTAACTATTGATGTTGGTACAATAATAAAAATAACAAACAATTTAATGAATATTCTAGAAAATATTTAATTCTTCCAAAGAGAAAACTCATGAAAAAACAGTCAATTAAGACTGTTAACATAGAAAACATTAGAAGTCTATCGCGATTTTTGATTCAGGTATTATCAAATCTGGGTTTCAATACAAAGGTGTGAAATCCATGTTCCTGAATAAGCCATGTCAGTAATGTAATCAAAGCATTAAATTTATAGTAAATTTAATTTTAAAGTTTTTTTTTCTTCTCTTCTACTGTGACCCACTCAAGAATTAAGTTTAGAAAAATCATCTATATCAGTTGGTAAAATATTAAAAATAAAAATTAGAGAAAAATAAACTGGTCTAATTAAAACTAAAGTAAACAATAATAGGAAAATATTGGATAAATAAATGCTTTTTCTCCAATACAGAAGCAGCAAGTATTGTATCAGAGAATAAGCATTCATATTTAAACTGGCTAAGCTTAGTTCTGATCCACAAGTTAACTATTTTCAACAAACTTTTCTTCTATGAGAAAACTGACATAACAGCTCATGTTTATTTTTTCCTGCAAGAGTTACAATAGTAAAACTATAAAATCAATAACATGAGTAATGCAATAGTGGGAACATGCAACTAAAAAAAATTATATCTAGGCAATGCAGGTCATTTTGCACCTCTATGAAACAATTCCTTTAATAAAACCATGCAATTTTTTTTATTTACCTTCCAATCATTTAAATAAAAAAATATATTCTATTAAACCAATCAATAATAGTAGCATGATAGCCATAATAAAGAACTATAGTACATTTGTATTTTTATGTTATATAGCTGGATAAAATATATTTTTTAAAAATGTAAATTTTCAGTAAGAAGTATGAAGTTCATTTTTCATATTAAAAAAAACAAAAAAAAAAAGAACTGAACTATTAGGATGTGAATTACCTGAATTCTTCTGCCCATAGTCATTTCTAAGTAGAATTCTCGGTACCATAACTGTGACAAGTCACAACATTGTTGAAGTGACTCTGAAAAGCTGAGAATATAATTCCAGAAAAAAGAAGTTTTGTGAAATTGATCAATTTGTACAAGGTATTGTCCATCAATATCTTTTCTAAGTGTTCTTTTACCACCAGACTTATCAGCAATGAGTGATTCCAACATTGTACGAACCATATACAGCTGAGTAGAAGATGGTCCTAAAGTTAAAAAGAAAAAAAAAGTTATTGTTTAATATATATATATATATATATATATATATATATATATATATATATATATATATATATATATATATATATATATATATATATATATATATATATATATATATATATATATATATATATATATATATATATATATATATATATATATATATATATATATATATATATATATATATATATATATATATATATATATATATATATATATATATATATATATATATATATATATATATATATATATATATATATATATATATATATATATATATATATATATATATATATATATATATATATATATATATATATATATATATATATATATATATATATATATATATATATATATATATATATATATATATATATATATATATATATATATATATATATATATATATATATATATATATATATATATATATATATATATATATATATATATATATATATATATATATATATATATATATATATATATATATATATATATATATATATATATATATATATATATATANTATATTTAATAATAGTTAAATAAGATTAAGTAACAAACATATTTAGTCAATGGATCTTCGTCCAAGCAACATAATGGGCAATTAAAATGTGTATATATACACACATATGCATGCATGCGCCACACACACATACATTTACACATATACACTTGAATTATAACATTTAAAAACAAAGAAAACGTAACAGTTAACATATGTTAGTCATTTTAATAAGTAATTAAGTTTAAACAAATCTTATATGAAGTAAATAATATTTACTTATTACTATTAATATGTTAAAGATGTGATATGATATGATGATTTAGGGGTTGTAGATGTTATATTTTCTTATATGTTTATTTCTTTTAATATTATTTTGTCTATATTTGAGGGGTTGTTTCCAAGAGTTAGGGCCAGCTGTCTTGGAAAACCACAGGAGCTAAAATGAGTATGGTAAGCATGGCAGTCTTCCATGATGTGTCGGACAGATATGAGTGTGAGGGTGTCCAGAGAAATCTTATTTTTCTGTCAAAGGTTTTCAGAAGTTTTATGTAGTGGGGAACTTTTTTTTAGTAATAGTCCCTGTTTATTGCTTTTGAATATATTCATGAATGAAAAGTCACTCTCTTACAGACTGATGGTGGTACAGAATAGTGAGTCTAACTGGTACTTAAATAGGTTATAACGGGTACTTATAACGGAAATAGGTTATAACAGACAGTGGTCTGTGCATATTAAAAAATCTTATTGGTGAGAGGAAATTGCATGATAAAGAGCTATGGAGATTACCTATATTTCTATTGTGAAAATGGACGCTATTGATTTGAGTTTTTGCTGGATCACTGAGTTATTGAGAACAACTGACAGCCTGACATTATCTCCTTTCTTGGATAAGTTGGTATATATGATTTGAGTTTCAGGAAAAGACTGGATTATTTCCTTTAACTTTCTCAAGTTTTGTTAGGCGAAGATCTATCATAGGCATCTTCTTGGTTCTCCAAGGTATGTCATTCATAAATTTTTCTATGTTAAATTTCGGCAAGTATAGGATAGTATTCCTTTAGCAAATTGCTAGAGGAGAAGATTGGCGTGGAATTTGATGATACCTTGTGAGAAGCTTTTGAAGATGTGAGTGCAGAAGTGAGTGTGTCAGCACCCCAGAAGGTTTTGGAAAGGAACTTCAAGAGGAACTTCAGTCTCTTCTGACATTCTTCTTTGATGTGTTTTATGTGGCTGAACCACATTCATTTTTTGTCCACTATTAGTCCTAAAATCGGGTTTCGATGACAAATGACAAGCTTTTATTGTCAAGAGTTAAATTGGGTGCTGTGGGTGACACCCAAGAAGTGTCTCTTTTTGGAAAACAGGGTGGACTTGAGTTTGATCATTGAGGATTTTAAATTAATTACAAATTTTTTATCTCAAGATTAGCCGATCCATTCTCCAACATTCATTTTAGTTTTGAATTTCTTTTTAGTTTTAATGTTAACTTACCAACATTTCTCCTAGGCACTTTAGGAATCCCAAAACCAGAATCTGTGTCCTTTTTTCCCTTAAGAGCAGGGTCTGCTTGAGGCTCAACACCAATATGCCAGTCAGCACAAGATTCTCTGACAGAAACAATTATACTAAAAAAAAAAAAAAAAAAAAAAAGGTCCTAAGTTACATTGATCAGTCCACAGCATATCAACTATCTTATTTGGTTATTTTAATTAAAAAAAAAGAACAAGTTTGTGGGAGGGGGAAAAAGAAGAAAAAAAAAGTTTTCCAGTTCACTCAATCATTCCCAGTCATAGTCCCAAAAGCTCTAGAAAATTAGTGATTCTAGGAGCTAAAAGAAGCAGTGGATGAGCTGTAACTTAAGAAGCTGATGAAGAATTACTCAGTTGAGACCAGTTCAACCTCAGAAAGCCAATGTAAAATCATCAAGTTTGTGATCTGTCTTGCTACCATAATAACGCCAATTAGTGTTTAGGGTGGAGGAAGAGTGCCACTTGTAGGTGTAAAAGTGATTAGAGCTGAAGTGTCAGGGACTGGAATGAGAGAAAAAGTTGGAGGAACTTTAACCAATGACTGAGTTTCAGGGACAGGAGGTCAAATATTTAAGCCTGACAGTCGGTGGCAGAAAAAAAAAATGGTATGGTACCTTGTGCTAGGCTGCCACCATATAGGAAGAATTGGCATGGTCAGTGAAGGTAACAACTCTGTAATATCTCACAGCTTAAGGAATGAATATTCTCTATGCTATGCAGATTCTGTGAGTGGCAGCCGAGGCGATAACATCAGTGCGATACACGAGGATTATAACCGGGTAGCGACCTGCCCGGCCAGTTGAGTTTAGATTAAGTTTTATTCTAAATTCATATATTCTTTCTAATGCCCAATATTATCATACTCTTTAATTTTAGTCTACTTAATTTTATTTTATTTTATTTTATTTAACTATTTAAGTTTATTTAATTTTTAATATGAATAAACCGCCTGATATCACCTCGCCCAGTCGGAAAAGACAAAAACGAAGTTGGAATATTATTCCAGACCAAAAAATAAATGAAAGTAGAGACGGAAAAATAAATAATAAGTTTCTATTAATTGAAAGAGTGGAAGACGGAACTCTCAAAGGAGTCTCGCCCTTTCTACTATATAAAACAATAAATAATTTATGTGGGGAACCCAACAATATTAAAAAATTAAGGAATGGTTCAATTTTAATTGAAGCAAAGTCTAGGGAGCAGTCGGAAAAACTTTTGAAACTAACGAGTTTTGGAAATATCTATAAAGTCAGGGTAAAGCCTCACGACAAACTTAATATCAGTAAAGGAGTAATTTTTTGTCCAGATTTAGATGAAGTAGAGGAATCTGAAATATTAAATGAATTGAAAAATTACCATGTTATAGAAGTAAAAAGAATAATTTCCAAAAAATTTTCAATGTAAAGGAAAACCCACTTATATACATTAACTTTCTCCCTCCCAACCCTCCCTGAAATAATTAAAGTAGGGTATCAGAAACTAAAAATCAAAATGTATGTACCTAATCTTATTAGATGTAGGAAATGTTTAAAATTAGGACACTTTACCGACTCCTGTACTAACCAAACTATATGTTCGTTTTGTTCGAAGCCAGAACATAAAGGTTCACCATATGAAACAATCGTTCTTCACTGTGTGATCTGTAATGGAACGCACCCAAGTGTAGACATTAAATGTCCCAAGTTTACTCAGGATAAATAAATAAAATGTATTCAGTTTTGGGAAAAATTTACTTACTTTGCAGCGAAAAAACTCTATAAGGAAAATCAACCTAGTGGTGGGAACACAAAAAAGGAGGAGAAATAGGTTGCCAAACTGACGATTTTGTTTCACTAAGCAATACTTCAACTGAGTACAATAGATCAATGTGCTCCCAAGCAGATGAGTCTACTGGATTAACTTCATGTAAGTCGGCTTCTCCTGATAACTCTCTCCCTCCCCGCCACCCACCTCTCCAGTCTTCTCCCTCCTCTAGCGAACTTTCATCCCCAGCTAGTCAACGTCCCTCCCCTCTACCTCACACTCAAATCCCGTCATCCTCCCGGCCTCAAGAGCAAACTAGGCCTGGAGATAAATCTTTAGGAACATTTAAATATCCACCGCTAGCTAGGCGGAACTCGACGGAAAAAATTTCTAAAAAACCAAGTAATAAAAATAATAAAGGTGAAAGTAAAAAAAGTGGAGATGAAATGGAGACCTCCCAATGAAAATAATGATACTAATTATAACGACATTGATAAGGCTTAATAAGCAATATAATTATTTTTCCTCCATCATCAATATAATAAAAAAAAATTTAAATAGCTTCAACTCCCTCATACATCAATCCACAATAATAGAACGTAAAATTTATTACTGCTTTGCTGCTGGCGATTTACTATTTCTATCAGAAAATAAGCCTTTAAATTCTTATTACAAATTAATAAAGAAAAAATAGCTTCAACTCCCGCATACATCAATCCACAATAATAGAACGTAAAATTTATTACTGCTTTGCTGCTGGCGATTTACTATTTATATCAGAAANCATCAATATAATAAATAAAAATTTAAATAGCTTCAACTCCCTCATACATCAATCCACAATAATAGAAGGTAAAATTTATTACTGCTTTGCTGCTGGCGATTTGCTATTTCTATCATAAAATAAGCCTTTAAATTCTTATTACAAATTAATAAAGAAAAAATTTAATTGTAAGATGAGAAATAAAAATATTATAAATCTTCAATATATACAATTAATAATTCTGCTGTCCTTAAATATAGAAGCAAGACCTACTCATACAACAATATCCCCTAGAGTTATATGTACCAAAACCAATACTATTATATCCACTATATAATACACTTCTTGGTAAGGAAAATGGAATTAAATTTATTACAATAGTAAAAACTATTTTACTACTACTATTACAACAGTAAAAAAAAGTTTTCTTCTATGTCGATGCAGTTAATAGTCTTAAGACATAAAAATAAGTTAACGTATATTATAATGAAGATATATCTTATAATTATTTATAATTCATAAACGTAATGCCTTGAAGATGGTTTGCAGAAACCAATGAAGACGGAGAATAGAAGGGATGAGAGTAATGTCTTTAATTGCATGGAACTGTAACGGAGTTAGAACACAATATGAAGAACTTAAACTACTAATAAACGAAAACATGCCTAACATAATATGCCTACAAGAAACTAAATTAACCCCAAATATACACTTAACTATAAAAGACTTACAATCTACAGAAAAGATAAGGAAATAGAGGAAGGTAACAGAGTACATGGAGGAGTTGTCATAGCTGTTTGGAAAAATATTTTTTCTGAAGAACTGCAAATTAGAACCCCCTTACAAGCAACTATAGTTAAAATAAAAATAGGTTTTTTTCTAACCATATGCAATTTATACCTTCCTCCAAAAGAAACCCTAAATGAACAGGCACTTGTACAGCTAATTAGTAGCCTGCCTTCTCCCTACATAGTTATAGGAGATATGAATGGCTCACACTACTCCAGGGACCCAGCTAGGACCAACTCTAGGGGGAACACGTTAAGGCGAATAATAGATGTCACTGATTCCTTGCTTTTCAATACCGGCTTAATAACATATATCTGCCCTACAACAGGTACCAGGTCTGCAATAGATCTGGCATTCGGCTCACCTAACTTAGTTAATCACTTAACATGGGACGTATGTCAAGATCAGCATGGGAGTGATCATTTTCCTGTTAAGCTAGCATTCAAAACGGAAATGCTGAAAGTTAGAAAACACCCGAGATGGATTACTGAGAAAGCAAACTGGACAGAATTCTGCAATGTAATCTAAAAACCGTTCCATGATATGTCGACGTTAGACGAAACGGTACATAACTTCAGTAAATCTATTGTTGAAGCCGCACTTCAGACCATCCCTAGAACAAAAGGCACTGTCAAGTCAAACTATGCACCATGGTTCGACGACGAATGCCGAGAAGCAATAAAAAGCAAAAATAAAGCACTTAAATTATTTCAGAAAAGTCCAACAAAAACAAACCATATTAAATATAAACAATTCAAAGCAATAGTCCGAAACACTGTAAAAAAGAAAAAAAGAATCTCTTGGATAACGTATGTTGAATCAGTCAACATGAACACTCCAACTAAATCAGTTTGGAAAAAAATACACAGCATAGCAGGCAAATACTGCTCAGACCCACCCATATTAAAAATCCAAAATAATATATTAACTGATACACAAGTAATTGCGGAACATTTTGTTAATCATTTTGCAGAAATTTCTAATTATACTATTAGTCAAGAAAGGTCTACAGAAACAATAGTCTTTGGTGAAACTATGCCTAGAGAGAACCTACACCAAAATGACTACAACTTTTGCTTTACTCCATGGGAGCTACAATCAGCAATAGATGACTTAAAATCTTCCACTCCAGGACAAGATGAAGTTCACAATCTTATGATAAAAAATCTTCCAACAGCTGCAAAAAAATCATTCTTAAAATTATACAATAAAATCTGGGAAACTTCATCATATCCTCAAGCTTGGCGAGAATCAATTATCATTCCCGTTTTAAAACCAGGAAAAAACAAGTATGATATGAATAGCTACAGACCGATTTCCTAGACAAGTTGCTATTCAAAATTATTGGAAAAAATGATTAACAAACGCCTAATGTGAACAATTGAAAAATACAATTTGCCATCTCCCATTCAAAGTGGTTTCAGAAAAGGTAGATCCACTACTGATCAATTAGTCACAATGGAAACTAAAATACTAAACACCTTCATCGGAAGAAAAGAAGCCGTGGGGATATTTTTTGATATCGAAAAGGCGTATGAATAGACAGAAATCTAATCTTAAGGACACTGTTCAAATGGGGTACCAGAGGATCGTTAGCGAATTTTATAAAAAGCTTTCTCATGAGAAGGTATATCAGAGTAAGAGTTGGAGAATCAACTCCTGAACGTAGAGAAATCAATAATGGTATTCCGCAAGGAAGTGTACTAAGCTGTACGTTGTTCGCGATCGCAATAAACTCAATAGCTGAGATTATACCCAAATCAATTGAGGCGTTCCTTTACGTAGATGACTTAACCATAGTCCTAAGTTTTCAAAATCAAAGTAAACACTTACTCCTTTTGGATTCAATCCACCACACAGGAATAAGACTTGCAACAGGAACCTTCAAGACCAGCCCTATAGAGAGTCTTTGCGCTGAAGCTTCACTGCCACCTCTCACTTTTCGGCGCCAAGAACTAGTCAGCTCATATGTTGCCAAAATAAAATTGCAGCCTAAAAATTTAGCTTTCCAATGCATTTTTTACCCTAGATTCTGCAGGTTATATGAATCCAACCAAAGACTAGCAGCTCCATTAGGAATCAGACACAGGGCACTTATATCAGAAATTCAAGAATATGCCTATGAACAGCCATTCTGGATTCTCTCTTGAATGGCCTCCATGGAAGACTCAACCACTTAAAGTAGACCTAACTCTTAAAAACAAAGATCCAAATTTCATAGTCACCAGTTTTTACGCAGTTTTAGAAACATACGCCGACTTTGACATCATCTACACTGACAGCCCTAAAGACAATGACAACGTTAGTTCTGCTATAATATACGAAGGAATAACTAAAAAAATACAAGTTGCCTACGTATACTACAATATTCACAGCAGAATTTCAAGCAATTGTCTCAGCATTATATGAAGCAATCAGCAGGGCCAACAATAAATTCCTAATTTGTACTGATTCTTTGTCTGCCTTAAAAGCACTTCAAAATGATAAGAAAACAGGACTTACAATTAACAAAATAAAAAATTATCTTGAAATTTTGAACAATTTAAACAAAATTGTACAGTTTTTATGGATTCCTTCACATTCAGGAATACCAGGAAACGATGCAGCAGACAAAGCAGCGAAAGTGGCAGCCAAGATGAACATTCCCCTATTAATATTTATGAAGTAAGTGACCTAAAATCATGTCTTAGGAGAAGAATAAGAGAAAACTGAGAATCTATGTGGTCTGAAATTTCACTAACGAATAAATTGAGAAGAATAAAGCCGACAACCAAATCCTGGAGAAGCTCAGAAAGGGTTAATCGAAGAGAAGAGGTGGTGATGGCTAGGTTGAGGATTGGTACACTTAATAAATAAAGAAGCTCACCCTACGTGTCAAAGTTGTAAGGAACCACTAACTATCAACCACATTCTTGAAGAGTGCTCAGCACTCAACAAGTATTTTAACAAGCATGGCGTTCTAGGTACGCCATGCTTGTTAAAATAGTAGTCACTTAGTATAGTCGTTGCATTTCTAGGTAATGCAACGACCATACTAAGTGACTCATCAGAATCTAGTAATAAAATTATTGATCTGTTAAAGGATGCTAACCTATTTAACAAAATATAAAACAAAGAAATAAGTGTATATAAATGTAGATATGTATGTGTGTGTGTGTGTATATATATATATATATATATATATATATACCAGGTATGCAAGTTTAAAATGTCGTTTATTTCTTAAAATATATACACAGTAATTTAAAAAAAAGTATAATATATTTTATTCAAAGTACTGGCCCTCGCTTTCTACACATTTTGTCCATCTCTCGGGCAATATATGGATACCATTCCAAAAGAATGCTTCATCTTTATTTGAAATCCATTCATCGAGCCATTTTCGTACGTTTTCGAAATTGTTGAAGTGTTGCTCCGCCAATGAGTGTCCCATCGATGAGAAGAGGTGATAATCAGAAGGCGCCAGGTCAGGTGAATACGGCGGGTGGGGTAGGAGTTCCCAACCAAGCGAAGAAATCGTTTCCTTAGTCAATCTGGCTGAATGTGCAGGAGCGTTATCATGCTGAAGAATGACTTTGGCGTGCCTGTGAGCCCATTCTGGGCGTTTTTCGATCAATGCGTGACTCAAATTGATCATTTGTTGTCGGTAGCGCTCGGTATTGACTGTTTCGCCGGGCTTGAGAAGCTCGTAGTCGATTTGGTCGATTTTCTCGTTTTTGATCAGTAACATCAAAATCACCACGTTTGAAACGTTGAAACCAACGTTCACATGTCTTGACGGTTGGAGCAAGATCGCCATAAGTCTCAACAAAAATTCGATGACATTCAGATGCCTTTTTCTTTTGATTAAATAAGAAAATCATGACATGCCGCAAATGCTCTTTATTTGGCTTAAAATTAGACATTTTTAACACCAAAGAAAGGTATGATACGTCCACGTAAACGACTTAAAAACAACTGACTTTTGTAAACAAATGACTAACAAACAAAATAGCGTTTAGAGATAAGCAAATCCTTCAATAGGCTAAGAGCGCATTCTATTGGAATTAAAACGACATTTTAAACTTGCATACCTGGTATATATGTATTAAAAAAATAAAAATAAAAATAAATTACTAAGGACAGCATAATTATGTATTATAATTTGTAGAATATACATTTCACATAACTGTTAAGGCGTAATAACCTAAATGTTTATCGCCTAAACAAAAAAGCATATCTATCTATCTATGCTATGCAGGTAGATTAACCTGCGTAGCATAGATCTAACCTTGGTGAGAACTCTCAAATATCTTACATCTCTTAGATTTTATGCAGGTCAAATCTTGTCATGAGACAAAACCTACAGATTTATACTGGTAACAAGATTCTGAGCTCAAAATACAACCTATTGGATATAATTATATTATACTTTGATTCCTCGTGCCTGAACCAATCTCTCAGAAAACCTATTTCTGGGTCAAGAAAATTGTTAGCAGCCTTTTAGGAATACCAAAGGCCATGGTGTATAATAAATAAGAGACATAGCTGCATTTTAGTTGCCAACGACTGGACCTTATATATATAACTTTCAGAATAAAAAGTTCCTTTCACTCCCTGATGATAAGCATAGCAAAATTTTTGACTCCTATACTATATAAACAATTTGTTTGAGGAAATAGAGGCACTTAATTTCCTAAAATCCCTAATAAGTCCTTAACTGATTAGTGATTTTCTAGAAAATCTAATTTTTTAACAAATAGTGGCCAGGGTGTCTTGCTGATAACATAGAGCCAAGTTCCTTACATGAATCCCTAAATGAATGGTGTCTTCTGGCAGTGGGGACCTTAATAACATTGATTTCTTATATAATATATTTCTTTTAAATTTGACTCAAGTTGACCCTCTTTTAAACATAAAAATAAACATATTCAAAATGACCATTGTTATCACAGAGGATGTGGGTGTCCATCATAGGTGTGATCAATAACCTCATCCTCTATCAAGAATAAATTAAGGTAAAAACCAACAAGTTTTAACTATTTCACAGTTGATAGTATGTTAAGAAATTGTACACATAATTTTAAAGTCAGCAGAAAAATGGCAGATACTATACCCAGCACTGATGTCCTCTAATGGTAGCCACCATTCTTTAGCGTGAATTGACCTGAGTGATTTGCCATATATTTTTTTTTTCTTTTGTTTGAGTTCTGTTGTAATTTTTATAAGTGCTGGTTAATTTTTAGCATTTAATTCATACGTTAAGTCCATTTTGTAAGTCTTATTAGATTGTTTTTAATTTAGAGTTTTTGGATTCATCAGATTCAATTTTTGATTTTTTTTTTTTTTTTTTTTTAATTTCCATAATTTATTATAATAATTTGATTTTCACAACAGACATAATTCATTCTGATTAATATTAGTTACATACTTCATTAAAAGTTTTAAAATTCATTGTTAAACCTGTAACTCATTCAAAAATTAAATGGGCCGAAAGGCTGAGTTAATTGACTCTTGTATAAGCAGGAAGGTTCCACTGAAGTGCTTTCAATCACAATGAAAGTTTACAAACTGACAAGTTGAAAGCTCACTAATATTTTAAGTGTCTTAAATTGATCCAATTTAAATTTAAATTTCCTGTCAGTATTCTTTGGGGGAAAAACTGCAGTTTCGAACAATTGTTTTGGTATTTTATTTATCTTTGACCAATTTATGTTTT
>KZ807625.1:73564-93487 GCA_000696205.2 Oncopeltus fasciatus | reverse complement strand
ATATAATGTAAAACTAAACAAGTGAAACACTAACCCTCAACAGAAAAAGAAAATAAGTTGAAGACATCAAAAAAGGAAAGAGAAAGATCATTAGGAAAATTCTAGGAGAAAGATATACCCAATACAGTTATAACTGTAGTGTACATGCTATACAGGCTACAATCAGTTTTTAAAAAAACAGAAAAGTTTTTAAACATCGAAATTGATATTAGGAAAAGTCAAATTAAATTCTATACAAGAAATGCAAGGGAATAGAATAAAAAAATCTTATCACCTCAGCCGGGACTCAAACCCGGATCTCCTGCTTTCTGGGCAGTTATATGCTTACGAGGTTGTAAAATTTTGTATTCTATTCCCTAGCATTTCTAGCATAAAATTATGGGATTAAATACCACAACTGAAATCAGTATTTAAAAAAATAAATATAGGGGAAAAAAACGAGAGCCTAACAAATAGCCGTAACATGACAAAAAGGTAAACTTCAACATAATAACACTCTGAATTAATAGAACATAATAAACTTAGATGGCTTGAGCACCTGTTACATATAGAATCAAGCCTTTCAAACACTCCTTATGAACCTAGAGAGAAGGGTAAAAGAGGAAGAGGAAAAGCTAGATTGAAGTGGGGAGACAAAGTGAAGGAAGCATTTAATAACAAGATAATAAATTAAAAAAGAAAAAATGAGCTAGTACAAGATAGGGGCATCTCTAAATAGGGTCTCCTCACACTGCCTAGGCAGTAATTGAAGAAAGTTTATGATTATTGACTAATTTTAAATTCTGTACAGCGAATATAAAATAGTAGAAATTCTATGATATTCATTCATTAGTTCAAATATTCTGTTCAAAATTACTTTTATTTAATATGCATATGTCAGTAGTTTATTAGTAATTAATGCTGACTAAGCACACACTGGTAGTGTGTATGTGTGCATGCATGCGTGAATGCCTTAATTAATATTATATATATTTCACTATATACTACCTTGCGGACTTCGAGAAGGCCTTCAACTTCAACAAGCAAGATTTTGTTTAGGAGATATTTGAGAAGTATGAGTTTCTTTTAAGATTATAAATGCCATCCATATTCTGAATAATGGATATAAATGTTGTTTCTTCCTAAATGTTAGGGTGTCAGAGGACTTCTAAGTACTAAGGAATATAAGGTAAGACTGCATATTATCTGTTTCTCTGTTCATCTTAGTTCTGGATCACATTAAAAATTAGGAATATTAATTTAGTTGTGGTTTATTATCCCACGTAAATTTTAAACAATTAATGAGAGGTAATAGAATTTAAAAAATCTATCTGTCCCAGCCAAGACTCGAACCTGGATCTCCTGCTTTCCAGGGCCCATATGTTTCCATTACACCACCGGGACCGTGAAAGCAGAAACATACCGGCCCGGAAAGAAGGAGATCCAGGTTCGAGTCCTGGCTGGGACAGATAGATTTTTTTATTCTATTCCCTCTCATTAAGTGATTAAAAATTAGGTTTATTGTTACAAAAAACAAGGTATCCAGTACGGGTTAACAAACTGCCTCAAAGATCTGGACTTCACTGAAAATGTCTTCTTGGTGTCTAAGTGCTATAAGTATAAAAGCAAAGCTCCTTAATCTTGAAAATGTTAGAAAAATAGCTGGCTTTAAAATAATGCTTCTAAGACTAAGAAAATGCAGACCAACATAGATGAGGATGTAAATTTTCAAATATGTGGGCACACACATATTAAGTTAGACTGCAGTCTAACATGAAGTGAGGTCCAGACTTAAAGAGGGGATAAATATAACTGACAAAATTTCACTTCTGCCAAATACTCCTTCTAAGTCATAGAGGAAGAAGCATCATTAGCAATTTTTTTGCTGTATATTCATATCTCTATAATGAAGTCTTAAGTGAAGAAATGCCTCCAATTATTTACAGTTTATTTATTAATATTATCTACTTTGGTTTGAATAAACAATAATTCATTTTCTAAAAAAAGAAGCAAATAGAGTTGTTATTGTAATGATATAAATATAAATTTTGATAACAATTTATCATTTGAAACTGATTAAATTAATGATTAATTAATTGGATTAATTTCACCTGAAATTTTCCCCCTCATATTAAAAAATAGAGAATAAATACCTTCGAATAAGCTCCCTCTTATTTTTTATAGCTTTTCTCAATGGTTCCCTTAATCCTATTTGAACAAAATCTTGAAGCTCTGCATAAATATTGCGTCTTATAGCATCAATAAAGACAGATTCCATTCTAGCCATAAGCACTTGCAAGCCTTTTACCATAGCTATCACTTCAATAAGAGCAAATTTTTCTTCTGCTGTATAATTATAGCGAGTTGCCTAGATCAATTAATAGAAGAAATATAAATTTAAAGTTTTAATACTGGTTAAGATAATAAAGAGACAAATATAAAATAAAAATATGGTAGGAAAGAATAGTAATGATTTTTGCATAGTGCTTTCCTAATAACATCTATAATGGGGTATAGATTCTGGCTGCTTTTTGACTCTTTCTTCATCCCTTTCCCCAAAAAGAGGGAATTGTGCTTTTTCAAATGAAAAGTGTACATAACATATTTAGGAGGCAGTTTTTGAAACCTGTAATTTAATGTCCTCGAGCAGTTAAATTACAGGATTGTTATTATTATTACAGGATTATTATGGCTTCTTCAGGGATGAATAGATTGTTCTTCATACAGCCCTGAAGAAGCTATCACACGATGTGCGAAAGCTCAGCAAAAACAACTTTTTATCACAGTCAGAAAATAATTTATGAATATAATATATATTGCTAAAAGCCAGGGAAGCATGTGACAAAAGGACCAGACCAGTACGAGAAGGGGCAAATTGAAGAATGCCACCTGCTTCCTTGCTTCGAACAGGAAATTAGGGTTACTCAAAAATAACTATTAGATTTTTCTAGGCCTGCCTCAACCCTTCAACAAAGTTATAAAAGCAGCTCACCAGCGGCCCCCAAATAAGAGTTACTCAGTGTCAGTTTCCAAGTCAGATCGTGTGATCAAAAGCATTGGGCTGCTTTAAGTTACAGTGCCGGTAACAGTGAAGTGATAAGTGATGTAATGAAGTAATGAACAAGTTATTTTGAGTCCTCTTTGTAATAAGCACATTTAATTTATTTGTATATATTTGTTAATTAGATGCAAACATTTTATCTTTTTCATATTTTCTATTTACTTAATGTTTAGTTAGTAAGGGCAGTAGGCTCGGTTGTTAGCTATAATTAGTAGGTGTACTTATTTGTTATAATAAATTAACTTCAATTTTTCTTTGTTCTTAATTATTATTGAACCGCAGCCCATAACAATATATAAAACAATAAGTTTTAATGTGTTAATGATTAACACTAAATACTGAATGGTTTTCCTATTTATTGATCTTATATTTATTTGAGTATAATTTTTAAAAAAACAATTGTTCCACTAATTAACTAAAAATTTCAAAATTACTTCAACATAAGAATAATTGAATAAAAAAAATTTTGAAATGGAAATGTTAAAAAAAAAACCCACTAAAACATACCCTCTCATATTCTTCAGCTTCGGCAGGACATTCTTTATTTTGATGATGATCAGTAGGATGAAGTAATTTATATGAATACAATTCAGTTACTACACTAGTCCATTGCGATAACAAATGCAAACCTCTTAAAGCTAGATCAGCAGTCTCTTTATTCTCAACATCTGTCCGAGATTCTTTAAATGACGTTGTAACCTAAAATTAGAAGTGAATAAATGTTTACGTATAAATAAATAAATGAGATATAACTGTAGTCATAAATGAATAACATATTACCTCATTACTGTATCTTGCAAGTTCGCTAATATATTTTCCATGTTCCTCTCGAATTTCAGGTAAATGAATCATTAATTCTGCTTGGGGGCTAATCGAAGGAGAACTAGACAATGGCCATTTCCCAGCCTCAAAATGAGCACTTCTTTTAATGTAATTAAATGGAGCTATCTGCATATCACCAAAAAGAGGAACAACTTCTAAGTTCTGAAAATATATAATAACAAATTTTCAACATAAAAAAGAACATTAGCAATAATACAGAAGTTTCAGTATGATAACCCATTTGGGACAAATAAACCTCCACTAACATTAATATTAACTATTATTTAAAGTTAAAATAATTAACTTTAAGAGAAAAAACTTTGAGTCACTTTCATTTACAAAATTTACTTCAAGGGCTTCAATTTTAACACTTTCTGATATAATGTCCATAGAATATTTAACAGGATGCAAAATAAACTTATATAATAAAAAGTATCCAATAAGTAATCTCTATAAAGCCCCAAGGGGCGATAAAAGTTACTTATACAAAAGAGAGTAAATTAAATTAACATAAAATTAGATTGAAGATGAATACACAATGCAGAAACATGACCAAGACATGTAAATTTTTTTTATTATATTATTATTTAGAGNCTATCAAGAATAAATTAAGGTAAAAACCAACAAGTTTTAACTATTTCACAGTTGATAGTATGTTAAGAAATTGTACACATAATTTTAAAGTCAGCAGAAAAATGGCAGATACTATACCCAGCACTGATGTCCTCTAATGGTAGCCACCATTCTTTAGCGTGAATTGACCTGAGTGATTTGCCATATATTTTTTTTTTCTTTTGTTTGAGTTCTGTTGTAATTTTTATAAGTGCTGGTTAATTTTTAGCATTTAATTCATACGTTAAGTCCATTTTGTAAGTCTTATTAGATTGTTTTTAATTTAGAGTTTTTGGATTCATCAGATTCAATTTTGGATTTTTTTTTTTTTTTTTTTTTTTTTTTTTTTTTTTTCCTGTTTTTCCCATTAGTCTACCAACATGCAAATGTTAAATATGATGCAGCTTATTTTTTAGGATTAACCTACAATTTCTATTTGGATACCCAAAGTTCAAGGAATAGATATTCTCAGAGCGATTGGGAAATAATAAGAGGGTATGAATTAGCTTAAAATATAGCAGTGTCATCTGTAAAACAAAAAGGAAGTCATTGAAAGTGCATACAAATCTGGAATATACATAAGAAATAAGATAGGCTAAGGATTTCTCCCTGGGAGGGTGCCAGAAAACTATGGATAATGTGGAAATTGAGGAGAGGTAGGATACAATAA
This sequence comes from Oncopeltus fasciatus, assembly GCA_000696205.2. Taxonomy (NCBI): domain Eukaryota; kingdom Metazoa; phylum Arthropoda; class Insecta; order Hemiptera; family Lygaeidae; genus Oncopeltus; species Oncopeltus fasciatus. Next base: position 88,343 of record KZ807625.1, on the reverse strand, counting down.
AGCAAGACTTTGGAAAGACAGAAATATATGATGACAAAATGTCGAAAGGAGAATAGTTTTGACTATGGAAATTATTCAATCCTTGATTATTGCTTGTACGTCTACTGGAGCCAGTCTTAGAGATTTGTAGAAAAAACAGGAAAGATTGTCAATTTTGTTCTCATAAAACACAATGTGAAGACTAAATACATGATTTTACAATTCCAGTACTTACTTAAAACTTGATATTACTCATATCTTATTTATTGTTAAAACTATGTAAAATATAATATCAAAAGTTGATAAATATATCTTGAAGATTTTTAGAGAAAACTTCAGACCTGATTGTGAATATTGTACCTAAAGAACACAATTGAAGACTCAAAAATTTTCACAATTAATAAAAATTCTATTCATTTTTATAATCAATTCATGGTAGAAAAATTGGCAGAAAAATATGATTATTTATAGTTAAAAAAAACCTTGTCTTCTAACTCGCATAATTTACAGAAAAAATAACAATGATATTAGAATATCGTATTATATCATCATCATATTATTATAGATAATGAGGGGTAGTCTACCTATCATCTTAACTATGAACTCTTGATGTACTCTTATTCTTATGATTTAAGAATATATGTCAGAAGGAAGTTTTAAAAAAAAGTCTTGTATGAAAAAAGTTACCAGTGAAGGAGGACAAAATTTTTGTTCAGTCCGTTTGTAATAGTTTGGTGTTTTTAACCAAGATAGAGGTTTATCAAAATGGAATCCAGAGGTAAACAGAGTCAGAAGTTAAGATTGGAAAGTGAGAAAGTTTAACATGAATAATCTCTGTCATTGAGATCTCATAGGGGGAAATAAAAGATAATCTGGTCACACATTATTTACAGCACTTCCATCTATTTAAAAGCTGTTTCACTCTTCATCATTCAATCATCAATTAATTTCATGTGCCACATAACCAAAATCTGGCTGTTCCAATAAATTCAAAGTTTGCAATTGGCTGAAACAGTCATAAGTAGGCTATGTGGCTCAAAATATTCAATTAACTTAACAATGCCAAAAGGAAAAATGTTTTTAAAGAATGCTAATTTTAAATGATATCACAGCATTGAAAGATAAAATAGATTATAAAAATGAGTTGGCAAAGTAAAACTGCATCCAGTTATGTATATTACTTTATTTTGACGTCTCTCTTGCCTTCATGGTAGCCTTGAAGATGGCTTTCAATGTAAACAAAAATGTTTGATAAACAATTAAATATTAATTTAATACTAATTTTTAAAAAAATTTGTGTTCTTAAATCAACAATTAGACCAAACTTCAACTATTTCTTCAGAATAGGTAAGCATTAATGTTACCTAAAAAAAATAGATTGATTACACTTTCCTAGAATATACTAGGACTAAATATCATAAAATCAGCTAAAAGAGTTTATCAGCATGCGAAGTGCTACATTAATTATAAGGACAAAAATAAAATAAAACAAAGTAAAGCTGTTTAGCACAACTTAGCAGCAATTTAAAAAATATATAATTTATTAAACCTTATATAGTTCAAAAGGAGGAAACTAAACAGAAAGTATTACAGTGTGCCGATTATCTGAAGGCTCCTCAGAGCTGGCCTAAAACATTTAAAACACTTTAACAGAAACTATATGACTAATACCGGGCAGCCAACATTCTCAGATCTGGAATATTTATATCCTTTATAATTTCTGTTCAAGTTCTTTAGGACAGCTCAGAAGAGCCTTCAGACATGGGTGCACTGTACAATTAAAAAAAACTGCAAGTAGATCTTGTCAATTTTAAAATTAATAGCAATGATCTAACTACTCAATATACTGAAATTATCAGCCTTCCTAAAAAACAAAAAAAAAAAAAAAAAACATATAGGGTGATAAGCAGAACATTACTACTAGATTTGGCTATTAAATTAAGCAAAGATAATTCAACTGGAGAAATATTCTTGATTCTCATTTAATAATCTTAATTAGTTAAAGTAGCCCCTTTCATTTAGACTAGTAAATGTCTGACAAGCACCATATAAGAGCTCCTCATAACCAATTACTCAATAACTTTATAAATTATGTCATAAGATATAAAATCAATTTTTTTTCCTACTCCCCCAGTTTATCATGACTTTCACAGTTGTCTGAATCTTAACTAAGCTTAGACAGAAATTTCTTTTTTATTGAAATCTCAAAATAAAGAGGAAACTCTTTTTATGTTTACAACATTTTTCTTTCAAAATAATAAGTGACCATCAACATTTTAAAAAATATTCATTCAGAATTTCCAATACATATTCTATTCAGAAAAAAAAAAATATAAACAAACCTTCACAAGCATATGTTTTTCATTTGGAGTTAAATACATCCTTGTGTCAAACATATGCACAGCTAAATTTACAACATCTGAAAGCAGGTCTTCGTATCCAACAATTTTTTCAAGATTTTCTTTAAGAGTATCACGGATTTTATTTTGAGTAGCCAAAAACATTGACAGGTTTTGAGATTCTTGAAGGGTGTGTGAATCTGCTAATACTTTTAGGAACTGAGCAGCCCTTGAAAAAATATAAACAAATCACTCACATAATAAAAATGAACAATATAAATAAAAATAAAAATATAACAATATTTTATATATATAATATAACNAATATTAAAAATATAATATGTTAAAGTGTTATTAGCATTCATTATATATAATACAAATTATCCTTCACTATTATTACCGTCTGTATGTTGAGTAATCATTTTTGACACTTGATTTCATGTTTTTCAATTCATCTAGAACAGCAAACATGTTGATGAATTTACCCAGTGTTAAAAGATATGCTTCTGAAACAAAATCCTTTCTTTTCTCTGTGTGGCATAATCGTTTTACTTCAGCAGAAAATCTTTCAATGGCTTTACGCTTTAAATAAAAAATAAAAATATTAATTATACATGGAGTGTAATTAATTCAAATAAAAGTATGTGAAAAAATAAATAAATAAAAATTGTAAGTGAGAAACTATTTTCTCACTCTACTAAACTTACTTTTAACTTACCCTAAATGCCTGAGTCTGGTAGAGGAGGTATAAAATAGAGACTGAGAGCGAATTTAACCCAAGGTGGGTAGGAAGGGATACACAGACTGGGACACTTTTCCAACACAATACTGTGGGATGAGAAGTGCAGCATGCTTATCCCAACGAGGTATGGAGAGGATAGCAACCAGGTTGGATAGTGAGTGGAGAATAGTTGCCTTACTTAACCAACTGAGGTGGAAGAAAGGATGCAAACCTGCTTTATCTAAAATGGGGAGAGGACAGTAAAATATAAATGAATAAAGAATTTATTAATAAGAGAAGTAGGTAACCGAAGAGGAAAGAGAAAGACAGAGAGGAGGAGAAAGACTGCCTTAAAGGAGAGACTACTGAGAAAAAAGAAATAATTCTTTACAGAAATATATGTAGAAAATGAAACACTCGTGGCTGCAATGTGTACCAATACTGGAGAAAGAGTGTAGTGAACACACAAAAAGAAAAAATTACAATGAGTAAAATTTTCTTCTTAGGTGCTCTCTACACTCTTTCTCCCACTTGTTCTTATTTATTATATTATNAACGAAGCAATTCGTACACATCTAAGAAAACTTTAATGAATTTGAGCCTCCCTTAAGGGGGCAGATAATTTCTGAACAAGAATATATATTTTAATTAATATAAGTTGATTTTTAATATTTTTCATTGTGTTAATTTTGTTTTGTCATTCACTGTCCCTTTCGTTCATGTTTGTTTATTTATTCCTTATTATTTAATTTTGTTAATCAACTAGATATTTAATGTAATTAATTGTTTTATGTATAAAAGGACATTGTACACTTAATAGTATGGTTTTTACTGAATAATTTATTTTATTGCAGGATTGCTGTCATGAGAATATACATACACACATATATAACTCCTTTGAATTACTTGTTACTTGCTTTAATAACATGTTAATTTAGGTAAATGATCTAAAAGGTTATTTTCACTACCAATGAATATAGAACTTCTATTATCCGTCTTCATTGGTTTCTGCAAACCATCCTCCGTTGGCGAGCACTTTCGGACATTGTCCATCTTCTTGGTCGAATACATGTGGTCACTGTCACTGTCTGTATTCAACTGCCTAAGTTGCAGGTGAATACAGACAGTGACAGTGACTAAATGTATTCGGCCAAGAAGATGGACAATGTCTGAAAGCTCTCGCCAACGGAGGATGGTTTGCAGAAACCAATGAACATGTTAATTTAGTTTATTTCTGGATTTTACTTCAAATTACTTGGCCTTTTATCTTTTCCTGCAATAAATCTATTAATTTATTTTTTTTCCATACTTATACTAACATTTTACTTTATTTCATTTTCTCCCTTAGCAACAAATATGAGTGGCATCCAGTTTTCTTTCTCTTACCTCATAAAAGAATTACTCTTATTAAGTCCTGCACTCATTCCCACTACAAGCGACCTTATAGTCGCTTAACTCAGGCATGTAGAGTAAGTTAAAAGTAAGTTTAGTAGAGTGAGAAAATAGTTTCTCACTTAAAATTTGTATTTTATTTAATTTTTTCATATTATTTTATTAGAATTATATAGGCTTGACTATCATATACATACATACATATATATATACACAAATAACCCTAATTAAGTAAGCATTTGAAATTACCTGAAAATACATGAAATTTAAGAGTTTATTAACTTCTGGTGCCAATACTTCTACTGTTTTCTCATATATTTCAACTCTGTTTGGTTGTTCATTGGATTTTGGTTGAGGTATTGCTCGAGAGCAACATCTCCAAGTGTACATCATAACAGCATATTCCTCCCCTTCTTCAAGAAGTTCATTCTATTAAAAGAAACCCACAATTAAAAAAAAAAAAAAAATTATAGTTACATTCTGAAAGAAAGAAGTGAGAATCATGAAAACTAAAGGATTCTTACCAGGCTTGCGTGAACTGTAGCTTCTTCTATGTACTTAGCAATTCCGGTCACAAATCCATTTCTATCTTCAAAATTAGTGTCAAAATTTGCTTGATATACAATTGAGCATGGCTGTGCTTCAATGCAAGGCTGCTCATCAGGCAATGTAAGTTCCTCAAGGACATCAACATTTGAAAGAGCATCAGCAAGAGTAACTCTATCAGTTGCCATTCTAGTTGATTGCATCTAAAAGTACCTACAAATAATTTAAATAAATTAGAATATCAATGCCAGAATGTTTAGAACCTTTTAGTGGCATAGTAGTAATAGATTTTAAAATTAAATAATTACACTCCATGAAATGTCAAACTCTAATATAAAACAAAAATACAATTTATAAAAACATTTTATAGTCAAAACACCCTAGTTTTAACTAAGGCTAAGAAAAAATTTTACAATGCAAATTGTAATTTTCTAACAAATATAATCAATAATATTCATACATCTATAGCATAGTATAAGAATCTATCCTAAATATTTATTTAGGCTTTCATAAACTATTCTACACAAGCAGTGTCAAGCCCTTCTACAACTCCTTAAAGGAGTTGTAGTATACTTTGGTAGCATTTTCACAGTGATAATATCATTAATCCTTACAAAAGTATATTTTTAAAGGATTTCTTATCAATCCATTCTTTCTTTTTTTTTTTTTTTTTTTTTTTTTTTGCTGAGTTAGCCTCCCTTGCAACCACTTAGGGTCATTGGAGGGAGGGGCTATCTACAGGTTGCCACCCCATTTTAAACACCCATGGCTCAGGACAAGCTTCTATATTATAAATAAAAGATTGACCTGGGCGGAATTTGAACCCGCGGCATCAGGATTGCGAGACCCGTACGGATCCCCTGGGCTAGCCTGGCGCCCCTAACAATCCATTCATTACCAAGCTATTAGGAATCAGCATTCAGTCAGTCTGTGGTCTTAACAGTGATAAAATGTTCACACCTAGAAAAATAGTGAACATAGTGCTTAATTTAGGGGAGTGCCATGAAAATTATCCTTATTATTACTAAAATTAAATACCTAATACTATAGGCAGGCTGCAATTTGTGGTGAGCCACTCCAGCCATTAGATAATGAAAATAATAATTGCTAATTAAAAGAGAGATAGATTTTTTGATAAAATAGATAGGCCAAAAAACCTAATTCTCAATGAAGTCAGAAAATTCTCATAGAAGCATAAGGCAACTAGGATTTCCAATAATGTCATACAAAGACATGTTTCATTAAAGCATGATTTTTAAAATTATAGATATGTTTTAGTATCGTTGTTTCACCAGGTCAACTTTGGTGTTATACTAAAGACAGAGACTCCCCTTATATATATTCTGTATGCAAGAAAAATACACCAATGGGCATCCTAAAAACATTAGAAATTAACAGTAAAAGGGACAGGATAATTCGGCTCAATGTGGTATTATAATTACATCACAAAAAGGATAACAGAGATCATGGCTTCTACTCTTTATACGTATTTCAGAAAGAAGGGCACGGGGTAAGAACCGCACCTCTAAATTCAGAATTTTCACATGAGATTGTATTAAAATAATAATAGTTAAAACCAAATTACCATTATTTGTAAATGAAGAGAGAGAATGGTCTGCTCTTCGTTTCCTATAGACTAATAGTCTATTAAACACAAAACATAACTGTAGCATTCAAGAAATGAATTCATTCAGAAGGAGACTATTAATTTGCTCTTCTTCCAGATTGCATAATTTTAATGAGACAAGCTTAAAAAGGGATTTCTCTGACCAGACGTTTGTGGGACAAACATCCAGTCATGATAACAAAATAGCAGAGTAGTCCTCATACTAATCACCAAATTAAGTCTAAGTAAGCAACTGATTGGCAGGGTACAATCAATGAGTCATAAAGACAACAGGGATGGGCCACATATTAATTCCTAATTCATATTGAAGTATATGTAGGTTTATTATCTCACCTGGTACTTTTGATACAATAGCATAAGGACTGTTTTAATTAATAATATTCAAGGTGTGAACATTACACTGTGTAATACACACCGCAAAAACAAAAATATTACTGCATAAATTTTCTTTCCAAATGCAGAATGGGAATACCGAAAAACACAACTAAATTACAAGAATACAAACATTACACTTCATAATAAAATGAACTTCACTTATATGCGGGCAAAATACTTTTCAAATTGTAAACAGGATGTTCAATTTTACTACATCGATAAAAAATCCAAAGAGACTTTATTACAACTGTCATTTGCTGTTTCATAGAGGAATTAGATTTAATGTTAGTTAAGATAAGATGCTTTTGTCTTTAAACATGGTGGATTCCAGTGAATATCTAAAGGTCTTGTGACAATATCGAAATCATTAATAGCATCCATAAAGGCATTATTTAAAAAAAATATAGCTAAATACAATCCATATGTCATTATGCTTATGATGCGATATGGAAGTCGTATCATTCATCTAAAAGATTTTTCATAATTGAGAGAAAAAAAGATGGCTATAACTTACTCTTAATTTATTAAAACTTAATTAAATCACGCCAGTTATTTTATTTTTTATTTTTCTCTCTCAAAATACATGCTACGTAAAAATCCAGGAAGGTCCTTCCATCTTGAAAAAACTTTCGGGCAGAATGTCAAAAAAATAGATATGAATAAAAGAAGAAAAACAATCAAAAGTCCGGTTTACGTAATATAGACATCACAAAATAGATAAAAGTATCGGTCTCGCTGTTCCTCCGGTTTATCTACGCACAATATATCAATTGCATTGGTAAGAAAAAACTACCAAGTATAGCATGTTGTCGTTTCATATAATATGAAATCAGAATGATCTAGCCCGTCTCAGTCGAAGATTCGCTTCTGACGGACCATTTCAGTCGTGTTCCTGCTGTAGGTTTGTCATCATGCCAATAAATAAGGTGAATGACATGCGCAAATAATGTAATTCGTTAATTATTTCTGTTAGTAAGATGTTTGAGGAAACTAAATTCCTCGTTGTACATGCTCCGAAATCAAATCTAAGAAGAAATGAGAGAATTATATGGTAAAATTATAAATGTTTTTTTTTTAAACGCTAGAGGTATTCGTGAAAATAAATAAAATATGATCTTCTTATGATTAAAAAATTAAAAATGGATTAGCAGCTCATTTAATCCGACCGCCTGGCTGATAGTGTATACAAACCGAAGGTTCTATGGTTTCATGTTGTGCATTCATTTTATAAAAATATCTTGGAGATAAATTAAAATGCATCAAATCTTGATTGCATCAAGTTCACGAATTTCCATAGTCTTGCCGCCAACAGATCCAGCCATGGAAAATTATAGTTTTTATTTAAAATTCTAAAGTTTTAAAGTTCTTTTGATTCTTCTCCATTCTTTTTTTTACATTTCGGCACTAAAAAAACTTGTGGTTGATTAATCTCGTTGTGAGGATGTTGGCATTACCGATTTTCCTAGTGCCTCTAGATAAACTGTTCCCTTCGTTCTACGCGTTGTGTTTTCCTTTTATGTCTTTAATAATAAAAGTTGTTGTCATAAAGGCCCAGAGTCTTAAAAGCAATGAATTATCCGCTAATATATTTCTGAAGTTTAGTGCTGTGATATCGTTATTGGTTAAGTTATTTTATACTAATAGAAGCGTTATGCTTATGGCTCTTGATGCAGCTAATACTAAAATTATTTCAGATTACATGAGAGCTTTACGAAAAAGGTGTTAAAAGTGAGACAAAATTTCGCCTTTAACTCAAAATTAAATAAAAACTATTTTAAATGTTTTTCATGTAATAAATTTGTTCACAGATAATTTTAATCTCAAAATAACATAGAGATAATAATATGGTAATTTCAATATTCAATTAAAATGGTGAATAATGCTGAAGTGCAATCAATTGGATTTGGAGATGTTCAACTTATCAAAGAAATAAAAATTGAAAATGCTTTTTACGTCCCTGATCTTGCATAAAATTAATTGCCTCTAAATGAGTTAACTGAAAAAGGACTCACAGTTATTTTTAATAAAGATGGATGTAAAATAAGGGATAAAGATGGAACCCTAATTTCCGAAAATCATGAAAATGGTCTATAAAATGAACAACTAAATCTAGTGAAGTGAATAATATTGTTTTAGTTACTGACAAGGCAAGTGTTTCTATTTGGCACATAATTGGCTCATCCAAACAGATATATGAAACTTCTTAGTGATGGAATGACAGACGGAATTTAAATTACAGGTCTTAGTAGTGCCGAAAATTGTATTTTGTGTATCTTGCATTACAAGTATGTAGACACGTCATTCTTCTATGACTAAAAGTGCCAAAGCGGAAAGTTATTTTTGATCTAGTTCATAGTGATTTGTTTAGACCCATGTCTGAAATTAGTTAGAGAAGTTATAGATACATATCGTCGTTCGTTGCTGAATTTATTAGAAAACGTTTTGTATATTTATTAAATGATAAATGTGGTGTTACAAGATCATCTAAATAATTGAAAAGAATTGTAGAAAACCGAGCGGAAGGAAAAATTAAAATATTCAGAACGGACGATGTTAAACAATATATAAGTAACGTACTTAAAAAAGTTTTATCTGATATCTTTATAATTCAATCAGTAAACTATCATTTTTACACCAGAGCAGTTCGGAGTAGCAGAGATTCAATAGAATCTTGACAGAGAGAACGTAAGATATTAGATGCTTCTTACATGAAGCTGGATTGTCTAAAAGATATTGGGATGAAGCAGTGAGTACTTCAAAGTATTTAAAAAAAATAGAACAATTATTAGCTATGGAAGACATCAGAAGAAACCTGGAAAGATAATATAATAGAGTTAGCTAGCTTAAAAGTTTTGGATGCAGAGAATTTGAGAATTCCTAATCAAAAGACAAGAAGACTTGACTACAAGAGTAAATAAGTGTTTATAGGATATTCCGAAGTCCAGAGAGTCTAGAGATAAATTGACTCACAGAATCCTATACATATTACTCATGCTCTTGATGTGATATTTTTCGAAGAGCAAAGTAGTACAACATGCACAAAAAAAGTGTTACAACAAAAGACTATAAATACATTGAAGCACTATAATATTTAAACCTGCAAATTCAAGTGATGCTAATGCTAATTCAGCGAGCGATGATTTAGAGGATCATGAAGTAAGTCATGAATTTAGAGGATTTGGTGATGCTATTGGATCACCAATGAATTCTGTGGATTCAAAGCTGAAGGAAATGAAAGAATATATCCGACTAAAGTGTTTAAGAATTTTTCTATGCAAAAAATTAATAATAAAATTAGCACTGTACCGGTGATTCCCGGCCATTAAACACCTCGTCTGTGTAGCTCACATCTATGAAGTTATTTTTCTAAGTTATTGGAAGTGTTGACAGACGTCAAGAACTAAGTGCGCTTGACAAATGTGTGATGTTTGACAGAGCTACGTCGCCGACATCACCCACAATTCTGTGAGTAAAGTTATAGTTATTTCTTTTCTTTTTTTTCAATAGCCAGCCCTAAGCGGGCAGACAGGGCTCAGACTTGTTTCTCTTATCTGCCCCCTCCCTCACTAAGGCCACTCTCTCAGTACAGGGCTCTCGAGCTCCACTTTCCTGGTTCGAGGCCCGTTAGTTTTTTTTTTTTTTTTTTTTTTTTTTTTTTTTTTTTTTTTTTTTTTTTTTTTNTTTTTTTTTTTTTTTTTTTTTTTTTTTTTTTTTTTTTTTTTTTTTTTTTCTAAATGCCTTATGATGGGAGGTAATTATTACCATCAAGTCATATCCAGTGGAGGTAAAAAAAAGCGAAGGGGAGGACCCATGACATCTCCGAAAGACAAGAGGAGACACCGGTCGGCGACCAGAACCCCACCGAGCAAAACAATGCACTCTCAACCCGCCCCAGCACCTCACAGGGCGTAAACTCCCATCCCTCCATCAGCGCAACCCCGCCATCCCAGCTTCCGGAGCAGAATTCCCAGTCAGAGGAAGTAGAGCGCACACAGTCGCGTTTTACCACTCATAACCCCTACCAAGCCCTTCAGGACGTGGAAGGCGAAAATATGGAAGAAGAAGCAGTCCCTCGACCACCGCCAATATTCGTAAAAAATCTAAACGACTTCAGACTAATGTGTCTGCTGAATGAGCAAGTGGGGCCCGGCAGATATACGTTTGTCAATAGACAACTAGACTCAAAAATAATCCCTGACAGCCCAGAAACCTACAGAAAAATTATTCATTATCTGAAGGAAACGAATGCGCAACACCACGCATACCAGCTCAAAGAAGAGAGGGCTGTAAGAGTGGTGATTCGACTAGATCGACTGCAGATACACCACAAACCTTCCCCAGACTTCATCAAGGAGGAGTTGACTGACTTGAGATTCAGTGTCAGAAACTCCATAGACGTGATCAAAAGCCGACCCGAGAGCCCCTCTCTCCCCTAGACCTCTGCCTCTAAAACATTCCTGCCAATGTTCTTTGTGGACCTGGAGCCTACGCCCAACGTGCAAGAGATCTACAGCTTGACATCGCTCTGCCACTGTAAAGTAAGAGTCGAGAAGCCTTATCCTCGTCGAGAAATAGTTCAATGCCACAAGTGCCATCATACTGATTACCATACTGGTCATACAAAAGCCTACTGTGAATACTCTCCACGGTGCGTCAAATGTGGAGGCGCTCACATCAGTACGAGCTGCCAAAAAATCCTGCAACATCTCAGCTACATGTGCGCTGTGCCAAAAAAAAAATTACCCTGCCAACTACAAGGGCTGTCAGGTGTACAAGGAGCTAAAACAGCGGACCATGCCTACTCGTCAACTACAGACTGCAGCTGAGGTCCGGAAAGTGGTACCTCCGCCCTTCAGAGTTGTCGACTCAGGACTGTCCTACGATCGAATGACGCAATCAACTCAGGATCATCCCAGACAAAACGAGCCACAACCACAAAAGCATCCCCCACCCAGGAGGGAGCGACCCGCTATCTCTAATGTCCCGACTCCGCCCTCATCTAATGATCTCCACACCTTATTTCACTCCTTCTTCTCACAACTTAACTCCCTTATCACACCACTCATATTCCTCCCGAGCAACCTGGTCACCAAAATTACCCTACCAACACCCACACTATGATTTCCCAATTCCTTTTCTATCCTCCTATGGAATTCTAACGGCATTCGGACGCATACTGACGAACTCAAACTGGTACTCGACAACAAAAACGTAGACGTAGTTTTACTGACAGAAACACGACTAATTAAACTAAATAATCTAAAAATTACTGGCACACTTTAGGGCAGACCATTTTGACGAGCGAGCTCATGGTGGAACTGCACTTCTTATCAAGAAATCCTATACCCATCATATTTTACCCTCCATTCCCACAGAGTCCCTTCAATCAACTACAGTGTCAATGTCTACAATCTCTTATCTTACCACACTTTCAGCAGTGTATTGTACTCCAAATAAGCCAATCACTACACCAGAATTTTCCACTTTCCCTAAAGACCTTGGACCCTGCTTCCTTGCCGGTTGAGACCATAATGCGAAACACTTGCAATGGGGATTGAGAACGACCAATTTTCGTGGTTGATTCTATATAATGCAGTATCATCCCAAAACCTCTCCACAATTAATCCTTCCTCTACCACTAATTGGCCTTCTGACGTAAACCGCCTTCCTGATATCCTTAACTTTTTCATCTACAAAAACCTTACTCCTTTTAATTATTCTGCTTCTATCTTAAACGAACTCTCTTCTGACCACAGCCCAGTCCTCCTTACGTTATCCTTGACTCCTATTCCAAAACAATTGCCCCCCTCCCTCATTAGTGGGCCAGTCGACTGGACCTTGTTAAGAACTCTTATAGAAGAGTCTCTTGACCTCGGAATTTCTCTGAAAACCTCTGACGATTTAGATGATGGTATACACTCCTTTACCAAAAACCTTCAGCAATGCATATTTAAGGCTAATCTTAAACCAAAATTTACCAAATACTCTTCTGAGTACCAAAAGCCACTTCCAGATTCGCTTAAAAAGCTAATAATAGCGAAATGATGCTCAAGGGCGTGTTTCCAAAAATATAGACACCCCACAGATCGCAAAGACATTAATCGTCTTTCCAGGCTCGTAAAGCAAAAATTAGGTGCTTTACGAAATGAGGCTTTTAATGCCCATCTGTCTTCCCTCTCAGCAGGAGACAAATCCATCTGGATTGCTACTCGCAGAATCCTTAAGAGCCATGAAGCTTCTACCCCCTTGCGCCGAGGAGATGGTTCCTGGGCTTCTTCTGTCAAAGACAAGGCCAAAATGTTTGCCCAGCACCTCAAGTAAACATTTACTCCACATTTAGACCCCTCAGACCTGTCCAATACCATGGAGACTGAGGAGTCTCTGGATATGTCTTTACCAATGTCTTTACCACTCAAGGCAGTAACACCTTCCGAAGTCAAGTATATAATCTCTTGTCTACCTAAGCGCAAATCACCCGGATATGATTTAATCACCGGTCAAATTCTCTGTAATTATATCCATAATAAGGCAATTACCATATATTCCTCACCTACATCTATAATTGTATACTCCGAACTACAAACTTCCCACTCTTCTAAAAATATTCCGACATAATATTATTCCCTAAATCAGGAAAACCACCACATAACTCTTCATCATATAAGTCTCCTTCCTTCACTTTCTAAGGTTTTGGAAAAAATTCTGTTTAAACGAAAGATGCCTTTCATTGAACCCTACAATATCCTCCCAAATCATCAATTTGGCTTCCAACGTAAGCGTTCTGTTGTCCAGCAGGTGTTTCGTATCGTAGACTACATTTCCTCTTCCTTTGAATGCAAAGAGCTTTTTTGGATGTTTCCCAAGCATTTGATAGAGTCTGGCACAGTGGTCTCTTGTTTAAACTGAAATCCATACTCTTGTTCTTCTCTCCATCCCGTCTTGCCCAGAGCAGGCCACCTGTTCTTCTACTCGAACATATTTAAGAAGAAGAAAAAACTGAGCATGGAAAAAAAGGTAGCTAGCTGGCTGTAGAGAGTAGGATCTTAATATTTTTTTTTCTATGCAAGAGACCTGCAGTTGTGAGGACTCTCCACAGATGGCAGCATAGAGCTCAGGTGGTCAGTTGAAGAGCATCTGGACGGAAATTTGAAGTTCTCTGAACAAACGTATTATATCCAACATTCTTAAATTTGCTTATGAGTGTTGTGCATGTATACATATTATGTGAGTGAGTGTGTTGTATGTTTATGTATATATTTAATTCGTGGCTATAAATGTTACCGAAATGACTAACTATTAAGTCGAGGTGTCAGTTATTAAAAACCACATCCCTCACAGTTCCGTTAATCTCTCTGAAGATAACAGGGCTTCACAGATCTCCCGATGAGTTACCGATCTTCGCAATATTTTCGATGAGTTACCTCCGCCGGTCCTTCTCACTAGGCATTTCAATGCTTATAACATGATGTGTGGAAGCACATTCACAGATTACAGAGAAAAACTGTTAAAAATTTAAAGACACTCATAATCCTAATTTTTAAAATAATAATGCTCCCACTTTCTTATGTCGTAGATCAGACAAATATTCGTTAATCGACCTCAGTATAATATCTCCTTCTCTAAGAGCCCGTTTCCCGCGGAGAGTTTTCAGTGACAATTATAACAGCGATCATTTCCTCATTTTAGTGGAGACATTTCATAAAACCCCCCCAAAAAATTCAATCTTAAATAGACCATTACATATAAAGCATTAATAATTAATATAGCTAAAATTAAATGACTATTAATGAATTTATATAT
>KZ807625.1:28514-44537 GCA_000696205.2 Oncopeltus fasciatus | reverse complement strand
CCAAGAGTTTATTTTTAAAATATATTAATTATTTTAGAATGCTAAAAGATTTTTTACTATCTAAGTAACATTAATAGTAAAACTTAAAAATATTCAATGTAAGGGATCATATTAATTTAAACTTTTTTAGCAACAAAAAGAAAAATTCACAAACCATTCCATTTTATCACCTTTTCAGAAACATTATGACATACATTAGTATGATTCTCTTTGATAAAAAGTCTCTATGTCAAAGGATGATGTCCTCTCAATGTCCAAATCTAGATTCTATTGGAAATTCAGGGAAATATCAATTGAGTTAATAATAACAATAAAATCATAATTACCATGAATTTGAGTGAGGCTCTGGATGGGGTTAGTGTTACAGTTGACGTAACCTGCGAACAAAAAATGTTTATGATAGGTAGTAAGTTTTCAGGTGGGGAAGAATGTGAATATTATCAATAAAATATTTTTGGGACAAATAATCAATTTCCTCTACTATTTGCAAGTAGCTGACTTATTTTAGTACTTAAAAGTTTTATTGAGAGAATTTTTCTTAAGGTTTGTGAAATTTCACTTCTAATTGCAATAATATATTGGAAGTAATATGAAATATAAAGAAATAATATGGAAATTTAAAAATTTATTCACTTCATATTAAAACTGCTAGTCGGCTTTCTCTTATGTAAATAGTAATAGATTTAAAAGCTATTGGCAATGAAAAATTTATTTTTGAAAATCCCATACAACCTCTTAGGATCAAAGTGATCTCTTGGGCTAGGCCGTGCCTCGTATAATTTGTAACTAAGTTATACACGCACTACCGATCTTTCTTTGGCCTAATTTATTTCTTTCAAACAATAATATGTTTTATTTCCTGTTCTATTTTATTAAATAACAAAGCTTGGTACAAATAAAATATGATAAAACAAGATGTGTAAACTCAGCCTCCCATATTTAGCTAACATGCATTAATTGATGTACATTTAAATTGTCTTAATTGTGGTAAAAATCATTCTTATTGTATAATACAAAATATACAAGCAGAATAGTAAAAATAGGGAACTAAATAAATTAATTATGAAACCTTTACTGAAATAAATAAAGCAATAGTATATGGTAATGCTACAAATGTCTTAACGAGTAAACAATGAACACTGATTTAAAAAAATAAAACAGAACTTGTTAACCTTTACTAATTGTTCGAATTAAAAATACAAATGTAATTGTAAATTTACTCAAGTAAACATTCATTAAGCAATTCATAAAGGTGAAGTATACATCCCCTGTATATAAGGAATCTTCTCTTTTTTTTTTTAGGAAGGGGGCAGCAAAGATCAAATTACTCGTGATCCTTGCGAGTGATAGGAGTTCCTAAGGTCTGAATGAACATTACTATGTATTTATGATTTTTTATAAGTTTCTAATAAAGATTTACACTGATATAATCAATTTTAGCCTAAATTCACCAATTCATTGGGAATTTCATCGAATATAATAATTATTTCAATGTTAATTCTTTGAAGTTTTAATAATAAGAATAAGATAACAAAACTTAATACATGACTTTTAAGATTTATCTTAGTCTGAACCCATTTCTGTCATTTGATGGTGCACAAGTAAATATTGCTCATTAAATGAAAATAAAAATATACTTCCTGCAAGAGATCAATTTTATGTACTGAAAATATAAAATTACACAAGTTTTATCTAATATGAATATTATTAATAATAATNAATTTAATACTCATATTATGACTCATAACATTGGACTTGCTGTTGTTTAAATTTTATTGCATGTTATAAAGTTGGCCATTAAATTGTAAATAATTGTTATTGATATTTATAACTTTAACTTTTAATTATATTTGAAGTCACAATTTATTTATTATTATTACATTTTTCTTTATGTAGGCACAAACTTGCAAATTACACAGTTGAATGAATACATTTCAGTTCTGAACTGTTCCTATCTTGATTTGTTCTTTCAAGAAATGTTCTATTTGTGTTTTTTCAGAAACATTCAATCAAATCCTAATGAGAATGCATTGAGAATAGAAATGAGACTGGGAACAAATTTATATGTAAATCTATTAAACTAGTATGAAAAATGGCAGTAGACTTTCGGCTTTTGGTTTCCTTGTCTGAAATTAATTGGGGAGATCTTCAACTCGTAAGGGGTGTGGAGGCTGAGGCAGAACAGCTGTTCCCTATCTAGGTGGAGTTCAGATAGGTGGTGGGCTTGTTGAAGGGAAGAGGGTTGATAGGGGAACCGGCAAGGCCACTTGTTGAGTATTCTTATCAGGAAGGCCCAGCTTAGAAAAAGCTCTTCCTTTCTTCCCTTCTACAAGCATCCCTCTCTGGTGTGAAATTTGTCGACCACTTTTCCATCTACAGTATATAAACCGGAGAGATCCTGAAACTATTAACTCAGAAGTCCACCAAAAAGAGATACACAAATGAAATGGAAACCAATTTACTTCGAACTCCATCAAAGAGAAAGGCACAAATATAAGATAAATTCTCAGATGACGTCATATTTGTATCTTAAATGTATTTAGGATGTTCCAAGAGAATTTTTTTATTTATATAAAAATTATGTTTTCAAAAATAATGAAAAAGAGTTGTAAACACCCAAAGAATTTATTAAAAGATAAACAGATGCTTCAGTAACAGACACCATAGACAACTGACAAGCACATACAATCCAAAAGTACTATAATGTAAAATTAATAAAAATTGGATAAAAGGAACTAAACATTGCTGTTAACCCCAATAGTGAATCAACTTTGTCAAGTTGTTTTGTCAAAAGGACCTAAAAATGTACAGTTTTGTTAAAGATAACAAAGAGTAATGGCAAAATAACAGTAGATGAATTTTACAGCTATTTAATTCATAATGAATATATTTATTTATAAAGCAAAATTCTCGGCAAGGCTTAGAATATTTACTTGATATGGAGACAAAAGTTTGAAATTAAAATAAGGTCTTCAGTTTGAAAAATCAAATTACAATATTTGTATCGCATCGTTAATAATAACCTTCGTCAAGAAAAGTTCTCTGTGCTAGAGTAAACATTGTGAATGACTGAAATTAATTATTATTAACGTTACGAATAAATGTATTTTACAAAATTGGTGTAAAATGGAATTTTATGTAATTTATATTCAATAAAATTTTTCTGTAATTAGTGTTTATTTATCGTGATTAATTAACTTCAATTTATTTTTGTATTTACACATTACTGACCTGAAGCCCATAATATTTCTAGGGTTTTTATTATTTAGACTGAGAAAAAACTGAAAAATAAACAATATTGTCTGTCTATGGGCTCTTATTATGTAAACCTAACTATACTTTGCCAATTCACAACAACTGCATAGGCATTAGTCTTCCCAAGAGTAGTTTTTATTTTCATTTACACAGTAGTAAATGCCTCAAGCGGTACGACCTGCAGAGCATTCATAAAAATAACTGGAGTCCCACAAATCGACATGGCACTGGAATTGGCGAAAATGAGTTCATGGGAACACAAGCATAAGATGTAATGGAATTTCGATATTTTTCCATTATTACTCTACCTTATTTATGGTAAAGTAATGTGTAGAGATAAAGGCAACAAGGTCGAAGCTAGTAAAATCATTATTAAGTTATAATAAATGCAAAAAGTTGAAGCAAATAATATTATTAATAAGTTCTGAAAAAAGCATCAAGCTTAAATCTAATATTATAATTTAATGTAAAGGCACCAGGGTTGAAGCTTGTAATATTACAAGAATTTAAACCAATACCTAATTGAAAATGGAACTTGAAATTTCAAATTGGTATATTTTTTTGTTTCAAAAGATCTTACATTTAATTTACTACAGGCGAGCATTTGTCGTCCTTTTGTTTTCGAAAAATCATATAAATATACATTAGAATAATACACAGAAAAAGATAGCTGTATAATTAAACAAGCTCTTTAGCTAATGGGTGTTAAAATAAAGTGTTAACTATCTACAATCCTATAATTAATTGATTTTCAAGATGGTGCAAACGGGAGTTAATAACAGCAAATACAAATGTACGCGCTCACACACACATACTTGAAAGTTTATTCGTCTAATAACCAATAGACGTTAGCTAATTATAAAATTGGAGATAGTAAACACTGTTTTAAGAAATATGTTTCCTAAACAGCGTATTCTATGATACAATTGTATCTTATTTCCTTACCTACCGAAGGTAAAAGGAAATATTGTAATTGTTCAAACATGTCTATTCTAGAAGCCATCACATGATGTGCGAAAGCTCGGCAAATAACAACAATTTGACTCGGTCCAACCCGGAAGATGAAATGGTAAATGTCTATTCTGTAACTCGTCCAATTTTCATTTTTAAAAGCTTAAGATTAATGCATTGTTTTTCATAGTCTGCCGTTGTCTTCCAGACCAGTCTTCAGGAGAGGGTAGGGTCTCGAACACTCAGAAGGCGGGTTAGAACGAAAGAGAAGGCCCTGGACTAGTTGGGGCCATCCTAGACCTCCGCAGGTACAAAGGACATTCTAGGCCTTCCCACGAGGCTCTATATAAGCACCTCCCCGCGCCTCGAGAAGAGTTCCAGGTCTTGAGTTTCCGCTAAGTGATCATTTTTAAACTAAGGCGTATTTGGTTTCCTTCTTGAGTCATGATTGCGTTGAATTTCGAATTGAGTGATTTTGCTCACTAACAGTTCGGTACATTTAATTTTATTCATGAATTTCTTTTAGCTTATTAATATCTCATAGTATTAAATAAACTGTGAGTATTAAAATGTTGTCAAATGACTTTTGAAATATAACGTAATGCAATATAGATTGAGAATTTCCTTTAAATATCTTCTTTTCAATAACTTCAGAATCTGAACAATATATATTTTTTTTTTTTTTTGTTTTTGCCCACAAACGAAACTAACTACATCAATTTCGAGAATCTTTAGTTTTTGACATTACCCCTATATTAGAGAACTGGGCATTTAGAATGGAAATGATGATGCTAATGTAATAGCAATTCATCATTTAAGTTAAAAGCTAATAGGATCTATCAGTTTATCAAATTTCATGAGGATAGTTCGAAACTAAAGCTATTTGATGGCATGAATCTAAATAGGTTCCAGACATGGTTTAAGGAAAATAGAAATACACCATATGCTGAATCTAGATTTAGGAATGGCATGGGTTGCTTAGATAATGTGATTATAATAAACTTTTGAGTGCAACTATTATTAGGCCTAAAAAATAATTTTTATTTATTTTTTGTTATGGTCTTATTTATATATTTTTATGGTTGGTCAAGAGCATTATGAGGAGCCCTTTAAATGGAATTAGAATTTGTTTAAAACTGATAAGGATTCTTCATAAATTTTATGATTGAACAACTACTTGTAAAAAGGATGGACTTGCGGTTCGTTGCTAGGAGAGAAAAGAGGATCTGAAATTGTTTCTAGGTTCTTCCGGAGTTAGATTCATTATCTCAAATATCATATTATTTTATTGGATGAAAGTTTCATAAATAATAAATTGAATGAGTTAGAACTTATACTTGTTTGGAAGTTTACTCCTCAGGTTCCAGATTATATTTTAAGGGCACAAATTACATGAATCTAAAGACAAATGCTCAATATGTAGCACAAGTATATTCCCTGGATGATCTCCAAAGAAAGGATTATACTGATATTTTTCTTTTATGATAGTTCTTTGGGTTAGGATTAGGATGAGGTTATAGGGCGATCAACATCATGGTTATTACGCCCTGACTGTTGGGGTTTATCTAGGGTTAAATCTTTTATCAATTCTTTTAAATGTTTTCCGTTTATATCAATCTATATAGTACTTGGTGTGCAATAAGTTACATTCTTACACACACCTACACACAGACATACACAAATATAGTTACAAAACCATTTTAAAAGCAGAAATATAAATTATATATGATAGTTCTTTTGTTTCCTTCCTAAAAATTATTTTATAACGTCGTATTTTATGATTATTTTAATAATCTCATAAATTTAACTTCATCACGAGCAGCTATAACTAATCCGACTGACCTCATTGTACATTGCCCCGCTGAAAAGCTACATACCTAAACAATTGTACCTGTAGACATTACGAACCGTTCTGCATTCAAATTTACTAATAAGAAATAAATAATTGTTCAATTGAATGGTGATAAGTGGAGCGGTAGCTGAGTCCTTCACTTTATTTATATTTAAACGAAGGGAATTGGCAGAAGGGGCAGCCTTCAACAAGGCGGATATTACAATTTCGACCATTAAGCATATGACTGCTACACCCTGAGAATTCATTTCTTCCAGTTAGATCTATAATTTTAAGGAATTTCATATAAATGTACCGGGCCATGTAGTTAACTTCCTTTCAGGGCAATGAACACATTTTTAGACGATTCCTGAGTATAATATACAAATAAATAGAAGTAAAAAACAAACAAAAACAAAACAAAAAAAAAATTTAGCTGGAGCATCCACTCCATTTTGAGTTCACAAATTTTCAGAAATCGCTTTTCGCGTAAGAAAGCCGTATTTTCTCACTCTGATTTTTATTACTCATTAAATTATTTTTATAGCAGAAGAACTAAAAAAATTAGGGTCTAGAGTATAGATAGATGTCTGGAGATAAGTTGATCAATCTATTTATTTTCCCCGTTTGGACATTGACAGATCGACTGAAAATATTTATTTATAATATAAACCTACATAAATACGAAAAAAATAAATAGAAACAACATTTCATATTAGTTTAGACCTTCTTGCTGAATTCAAGTACCGTAGAGTTCACAAATTGTGTGACTTTCTTACTCTATAGTGTGAGTGATGGAAGGAAAGTCACTAAATTGCAGAAGCTGCGAAAAGGGTACGTCCTTACATGTCAAAAGTACAGGAGTACCTAGAATCGCTTATTTTTTACTATTTCCATATTGACGCACTGAAAGATTTTCGAAACTGAAAAAAGAAATGAAGCCCTGAACACTAAATAAATATTTAAAAAACCCAAGAAAGAATTTACTAAAATTATAAGCAAATATTTATGTATGATTATTCTATTCACTGAGTTAAAAAAAACTTTCACCTTTCACCAGAGAATTTAGAGAAAAATACATACACCTGAAACTAACATATGCCACAATATACCAGTTAATTTTTTAATCGTTAGTGCCATTTTAACATTTTAATGCTTAATTTAACTGATGGATATATAACAAAAATGAAACTCAAATTGAAGACCTTATAAGCCGTAATGGCGATTTTTATGATTTGACACTTTAAATAAATTAAATCAAATTCACTTTACTGGTTTACGAAAACATACAGTGTACGACAGTCATTCTTACTTATCCTAAAAAAAAAAAAAAAAAAAAAAAAAACATATATAGAAATCGTTTGAAAAACGAAAATTTACCCCCGTCTTAAATCTTATATTTAAATGGAAACCCTGAAAATTCATATTATTTAAAATTATAACTGTAATAGAACTCAATGTCATACCAATTTGATAAATTAATTTTTACTTGACGTTAATTTAGTAATTTTTTAAAGTTTACATTAATTTGGAAAAATACAAGCAAAAAGATACCTGGATGTATAAACGTTATGTAAATCCTGAACTCCTCGTAATTCGAGTTTGAACAAATAAAAAAAGTTTAAACTTACACCAGAAAGTAAAATACTGAGAATAGTAAAGATTTATTAAAATGAATTTTTTAAAAGAAAAAAGTTTAATTTTGATAGTGGTTTACAGATAAAAACAATTAGAAATTAATAGTAGCACACAATTTATGCAAATTTTTAATTAATCATTTATTTTGTGACATTGGATTATTTTCGATAAATCGAAAAACCTTTCCTATTAAGAAATGGCATAACTGAAAAGATTTCTCATTCTAACAATACATAGGGGGGCGCCAGGCTAGCTCAGGGGATCCGTACGGGTCTCGCAATCCTGGTGCTGCGGGTTCAAATCCCGCCCAGGTCAATCTTTTATTTATAATATAGAAGCTTGTCCTGAGCCATGGGTGTTTAGAATGGGGTGGCAACCTGTAGATAGCCCCTCCCTCCAATGACCCTTAGTGGTTGCAAGGGAGGCTNAAAAAAAAAAAAACTTTAAGTAGATATAAGTACAATGACGATTAAGAACAATGTTGAACTCAATGAACGGGGAAAATGGTAAAAAGTGAAATATACTTTGACGTTGCAAAGATTAACCCAACATCCAAATAAAAGGAAATTCATAAACAATCTTCGCTCGCATGTTATCCATCACTGTGCAGATATAACTGCTACGGAAATGGCCAGATATTCCGAACGATTAGTATCGATTCCAGATAAGTGATGAATCGATTAAATCTCTTAATATTCTTCTTTGAAAATGGGGTTAGAGAGACACAGACTGGGTGTGAAAAGGATGTAATACGCTTAGTCCATTCCAATAGGTTACGGCAAAACCCCATCACGGTTATCGCAGGAAAACGACACCCTTCAGTAAACATCCCTAGAGTTCCTGGCTCTGAAAGGAGACTTTCTCCTTGAGTGAACGATCCTTACCCTTATTTGATAGGGTGTCACGTGAAACCCGAAGATATATAAAAATAAATAAATAAAATCCAATTAGGCGAATCTTATTTTTTAGAAACAGTTAATTGTATTTATATTGCCAAGAGCTGATTGATTTCTCGAGCGTACTCACCTCCAAAGCCTTTTTAGTCCAAACGAGTACCTTCAATAATATATTATATATTCTATACTCATGGTATTTGGTCAAATTATTTAAAATTAAATAAAAAAGAATATAAAATATAGTAAAACAGAAATGACAAGTCAAATTTTTCTCCTTTTCTTTTAAAAGGCTGAGCGCTTTAGGGGCCAAGGATCCCATCATCCAAGCGTACAACACATGTCAGGGTCCCTCCAAGACCGCAGTCGATCTGCTACGCTTGAGTGCTGTTTGCTTTAAAGCCCTCAGCTTTTAAAATAAAATACATTATTTAGAATATATAATTTATATGCAAAGAATCGGATCATCTTTCTCCTTATTGAAATCATCTTCGTTGCAGAACATTTAGAGTGGGTATTAAATTTATTTTAAAATTGCATATAATATTAATTTTATCGTCATTTTGGCTATTAATTCTAAAGCCAGTAATGAACAGTGAATTTTTTGAATCATCAAGTACACTTATAAGCCGATCGAATACCATTAGCACAGCCTAGCAACTGGATTATTTACTTTATACACATCACCTTATGATAATATATATAGTAAGAAGCAAACTTGAAAAAAAAAAAAAAAAAAAAAAAAAAACAATACATAGATCAGATAAAAGAAACTTGAAGGCTTTTTTTTTTTTAAATTATCATGAGATATAATAAAAAAAATAAGCATCAGTCGTCTGCGCCTATCAAGATCTTGTATTGATAGAACAACTTTTGAAGTTATCCTATCTTTGGGAATTTTGTTTTGACTAAATACTGGCAGAGTTTAATCAAATAAAGAATTGCATTTACTCCCAATAATTATGTATGCCTGTTTTAACAAATTCACTTTATTAACAGTTCTGAGTAATATGGCTGTTATTTTTTAGCACAGGTATATAGAAGTCAAATCTGTAAAACTAAAGAAAAAAAAATGGTAAAGTTAAAATTGTTAAATTAGAGAGCCAAATAATTGAGAAATCTTTGGATAAAAATAACTATTATAGAACTCAAGAGCTAAAAATCTGTTCAAACGCAACGGAATCATGATTTTGATTAAGTGTTTCCTTTGAGTCTGAAATTTTAATAGGTCCAAGAGTTTATTATACCCTACGCTTATGCGCGAGAAAAGTTTGAAGAAAAAATACATTTAATACAGTCTCTTGGTGTCCCAAATTAAATATTTTCTGGCCAGGGATATTTCTATCATACAATCCAACATAAAGAGACAAGTAACCTGAGGTTATAATTTCTCATCATCCCCCCCTCGGTATTCGTCAATGAATCCTCGGCATTGTGATAGATGGCTCTCCTCATACATACATACATACATACATACATGTTGGTCATATTGGCTTTTCAGAAAAACCAATCCTGTATACGAGGAGATTCCGCTGGAACCATTTATCCTCCGAGGACACGGAACTCGCTTCCAGCGGTCCACCAGACTAAATCCTTGGGGACGTAACCCCTGTTTCGTAATTCCCCCNTATTCGAAAATTTTATCTCATTTTCATAAATACTTCTACCGGGCGTGACCATATAGAAAAGTTTATTTTTGCCGAACTTTTGCAAATCATATGATGGCTTCTTCAGGGCTGAAAGTGGAATATAATTATTAGAATATTGAAAAGTAGAATATGTCTTTATTCTACTTCCAGCCCTGAAGAAGCCATCACATGATTTGCGAAAGCTCGGCAAAAATAAACTTTTCTACATGGTCACGCTCGGAAGAAGTATTTATGAATATTCCTGTAGGCCGCGGAAACCTACACGAACAATTTTATCTCGTATTAAAGAAATTCATAATGAAATCAGTATAACTCTATTCTGCATAAATTGTATTACAACTATGTCTGCCTATAACACATACTAAATGATTATATTAAAAGAAAGTGTAATTGTATGTATAACATAAATTTTAATACTCAGTACTTAAATGCTCAATTACTTTCACAACGTTTTTGAAATTGTATAAAAAGGTTTATTAAGTAGGCTGGTTTATACGACTTTACTAAGTTGATTGGATTTTAGTTACAATTGTTACTGATAGAAAACACATGGGAACCATGTAAATCGGCACAAAAAATAATTTATACTAGATACTCGATGAAAAGCGAATTCCTTGTTTATTCTCGATTTTAGTACTTTCCAATCCACAAAAAGGGGAAGTGAATAGGCTCTTACAAAAGTGAACTTTGATCCAGAGTTGAGAATAATTTACCATAGATAATGGGTACAATGGAAACGTATTAATCAGTCAAAATTCTCAAGAAATAAATATATTTCTGCTATACGAATCGTAGTTTCAATATGGAATCTTTATCTCAAATAATTAATTATTTAAAAATAATTTACACCAAATTAAAATGAATTATTTCTCCAATAATAGTTTATTCTGGAACGCGATTTTATTAAAATAGCTATTTTAGATAATTAATTAACAGATATTCACATATATTCAAAATATATTAAACAAAACTAACATATATCTTGCATCTAATAACAAGTAATATATATCTTGCATCAAAATATATTCAACAAAACTAAAATGTCTTGCAACTTAAAATTACATCTTAATGTGAATGTAAAATTTTAAAATGTTTTTGTAAAAATAAAATTTCATTCTCATTACTCTGAAAAGCCTGATAAATGAAACAGTTGATTCAGCTATCAAATCCCTCCTCACCTATGTGCAAAAGGGGGTGTCGGTAAACAGAAATGGTCCCCTTCCCATCATATTTTCGTTCTTTTTTTTTTTTTAATGAATGTAAGTGGAGAGTGATCTTTAAGAGATAGTTCATGAGGTAGGACGGGCATATAACAAACTATCAGATGTTCACCTTAAGCATTTTTTTTTTTTTTTTTTTTCTAAAAGAAGCAAAATTTTAATGATACTCCGTCACTAGCTCATTGCTGTGAGTTTTTCTTGAGCTAGGTAAAGTTATAAGACAATTAAAGCCAGGGAACTGTAAGTGAAATTACGAATTTAGATGTTTAAAGAGGTATAGTAATAATAATATACATAAGACAAGTGTTTCTGCTAAGTACAGACATAAGATTCAAAATTGGAGAAAAACAAGAGTTTGAGGCAGAGGTACCTTCAAACACTGCTTGCCCAGAGACTATCTGCGATGAACGCCCCAAGTGGCCGGGGATAGACTCTTGAGAATACTACTACATCTTACCAATATCGTGGAAGAATAATAAAATATTATTGGGAATGTTTAAAAGAGAAATAGTAAATTTCAACTGGTAAACAATAATATAGAAAATTTCTGTATTAGGAGGATGAATAAAAATTTACTTCCATTAACCCATTATGCTGGAATAAGAAATATTGTCAAATGGGATACAGGATAAAGGAGAAATATTGGAAATTACTCAGTAAACCTTAAAACATGACTCTTTTAGCAAGATTTCAAAACAAGTTTTCTAATGCATAGAGAGATAGCTTTAACTTTACTTCAATTTACTTAAACCCCTAAATCAGGCATTAATGGTCATCAGGCTGTCAAAAAAAAGAAAAAAAAAAAGGGAAAAAAACCCTCAAATAAAAGACAATAATAAATAAGCGTCGTAAAGAGATAGTTTTCTTGGTTTTATTATTTTTAAAATGAAAACTGGAGTCAATTTTAACTGATGGTGGTTTGCAGGTAAATATTTAGTTAGGTGTCTCCAATATGTTTGAAGAGTTTGAATGTTCGATTTCAAGTTCGATCTGGGCGTTGAGGGCATGTTTCTATATTGACTAAACAGGTTTTGTATTTGTTTTAGATAAAAGCTTGTCTTCATTGAGCTGTAAATTAGATCATTAAGACCTTAAATTCCTAATTCAGGATTTTCTTGTAAAAAAAAAAACCAACCAAGAAACAGAAACCAAATTCAGTATTTAGGTTTTATATTGCAAACCGTTAAACGATTTACAGGTAAACAAAATTAAATAGCATAAAAATATTTGTTGTTATTAGCGCTGTGCCAAAAAAAAATTTATAAACGCAAGTTAAACAGACCAATACTAGTTAACAATCTGAGGATCAACATACAATATTATTAATGATGAAGAGATACTCAGAAGAGTAACTAGTTTGTCCATTGGCTTGGAGGATGGGGTTGGGCCGACACGTGTGATATGTTTATAAAAAACAACACGGCCTACACGTGCGCGAAACCATATGATTTTTTTTTCAAGCACACGAGGCGCGGCAACTCAGTGAGAGGGTTACAAAGCCGCGTGGGGGGAAGGGGGTTACAGCTCTTCCAAAGGTGGAGGAAATAATTTGTAAATGTTTATTACAAGCGGTTTGCTTAAAAAAGAAAAGTAATTTTTGAAATATGCTGAAGCTTTTCTCTCGGGCCGCTAATGTAGCTCATGGGATCCATTAGTCTCACAATCCAGGCACTGCGGGTTCAAACCCCGCCCTGGGCAAGATTTGATCCATAAATAAAGGCTTGTCCTGAGCCATGAATGTTTAGAATAGGATGGATACCAGTAAACAGCCTCTTCCTTCATGATCCTGAGTGGTTGAAAGGGAGGCTAACACTTATAAATATATTAATGTTAAGTACCATATGTTATTATTATTGATATGATAATAATACATTTTTTTAGGGTGTTTTTCTTTGGAGATATCGGCGATAATCCTTATAAGAAGATAATCACAACACTAACTTTCTACATTATTTACAGTTAATATAATATCCTCCAATGTAAGGTTTAAGGGAATTCTTAGTGATTAAAATCATACAGAGTACACCTTAAGGTGACAATAACAGGAAACATTCGAGTGTAAATTTAGAAAATGTAACATAGGAAGACAGTGAATTCATGAACTTTCAAATTCTACAATTGCAGCTTGCTAATCAGATCAAAAACAGAAGTGTCCAAATCACTCTTGGGCAGTAAGGGGAGGTTTATATAGTAATTAAGGTTAAAACTGTATTATTGTCCCGTACGGTGTAGGCTTTGTCTAAGCGTACTTTCAGTACATCAGGAGGTCGGTTTTGGCTATTTAGGTACAATTGATTGCCGAGGATTTCCGCTGATCCCTGAGGCATTTTTGCCACTTCCCGAAAGCCGTCCCTCTACGGGAGATTGACTGAGGCCAGCAGCAGAAGTTTCGCAAAGAATAGCAACAGCACAAAGAGTCATGTTACAGAAGAGAGTATTTCCAAAGTTCTGATCCCGTTAAAGCGTATCGGTATGGNCTGTATTAAATATACAATAATATAGAATATTAATTTAAATAATATATTTTTCAATTAATTTATAAAGTGCATTATGGATTAATTTAATTATTTTTATTTAATTGAAACATTCATTTTTATTTTCAACTCTATTCAACGATTATTTGATAAGAATTAATAAAAGTCTAATCCTCACCCCCCTGTTTTTTAAATTTATTTTCCGGCAGGTTATCAATTACAAAAGTGATACAGTCCCTCTTTCCTCTTTTGATTTCTAATCAGTTCACCTGTCGTAATAGATGTGACTCAATTCAACCCACCCTCAGTACATCTCTAAAGGTACTTTTATTACACATTATATTATTTATACTAATAATTATTGTTGTATTAAGTTCACACATTATAACGTTAAACTTAATACAACAATAATTGAACAAAATATATTTCAATGTTCTTTTATATATGTTATAGAAAGTACATGTAGAATATGTAAGACTCGCGGCTGCGATATATAGCAATCAAGAAAAGGTGAGATAGAGAGTGCAGTGCACACACAAAAGATTTGAAAAAATCACAAGGAACAAAATTTTCGGGGATCCCCCTTCGTCAGTGAGGAATGAAGAGAGACTAGACTGTGTTGTCTATATATATTATACATAAGCATTAAATTTTACTGTTTTATTTTACTCAAACATTTTTTTTTGGCTTTTATGTTTTATAGAATCAGTTATATTTTCCATTTGAGGTTGACTAAAGCTCTTATGGCAGCAATTAATAAAAGCAAAATTAATAATGAAATGAGGGATTACTTTACCCCAATTATCATAATAATTTGATATAAAATGAATATATTTAAATTACGAGGGGCACATTCTTTATATCTTATTTGAATTTTATTAAAAATGTTATTATATTATACATAATCATGAATAACGTTGAAAGACAATGAATTGCCTTCACTTTATTATTATTGTGGGTGGGTTCTACCCCAAAGATCTTTGCGCATAAAAAATCCGAAGTTTGGGGCAATTCTTGTGTCGGTTGCAAGATTGAAGCGTCAGTGTGAATGTTATATGAGCCCTAAGTAGCATTCCGTCACAAGGTTTGTTCGGCTAATTACGTCAGGGAAAAAAGTGTCATTTCGGCCTCACTTAACTATCCATTTTACTCATACCAGCTGAGAGGACTCAAACTGAGGCGGACGGCCAACACAGTTCCCCACCGGCAGTACCTGTTATATCAGGAGTGATTTCACAGGAGCAGGAGCGACGAGAGGGGCCGGGACAAGTATTGAGTGGGCCCGCCGAGGAGGGTGTGACCGATTGCGGGACTGGCGGGAAATAAGGTACTGGAGGGCGGGGGATCTGAGGCCGGGATCGGGTGAATGGCCCTGGCTTCCTTTCCTACACCCCGGCAGACTACACACGCAAGCCGGAATTGCAGTCGCCTCAAGCCGACCTTCTTACAACCACAGGACGCCCATATCCACTAAATGGAGAGAAATCACATACAACTTTATATATATATTATTATTTTTATTTCTTTTTGTGTGTTCACTACACTCTTTATCCCACCCGTTATTACTTATTATATATATCGCAGCAGCGAGTGTTTCATTTATAGTATAGTAAGGAAAGTAAAAAAAAGTAACAATGGTATAAGACTCTGATAATGTCTCGCTATCATCTGCTGAAATATACTTTCCTGCTATACTCCTCGTATACCATTAAACTTCGCACAATGATATACACACATATATATATATATATATATATATATACATAATATGAAACACTGGACAGTCTTTCTTCACTCCTCATCGACGAAGGGCGAGAGAACCCCGAACATTTTTCTCTTTGCATTTGATTTCTTTTTGTGTATTCACTGCACTCTCTATCCCACCTGTTCTTGATTAATTTATACAGCTTGTTTTACATTGCACTCTCTGGAAGTTCTTTAGCTCCAATAGCGTATGTTCATATGTTTTCTGTAGACTTATTAATGAATCGAACTTCAAAACTGATCGCGTTGGATTTCTTTAAGTCGCTCTCAGGATGATCTTCGTTGCAATGTTTCTTTTTTTTTTTTTTTTTTTTTTTTTTTTTTTTTTTTTTTTTTTTTTTTTTTTTT
>KZ807625.1:6965-18672 GCA_000696205.2 Oncopeltus fasciatus | reverse complement strand
AAAAAAAAAAAAAAAAAAAAAAAAAAAAAAAAAAAAAAAAAAAAAAAAAAAAAAAAAAAAAATATAAGAAAAGGTAAAACCTTATGTACTGAGAATTTGTTATAATTCGTTCCTAGGAAGCGAAGGATACGAGAACTTTGACCAATTGGGGGCATCAATTTTAATCTACCGATCAACACAGTTTTGCAAATCATAAGACAATTCATAAGATCTCAACGAAAGAAATATGAAATCAAGATTCATTTTATCTGTTCATGGTCGTTATAATAAATTACAGAAAAACAAATTAAGAGTAAATTCAATAAACGACTTAGAGGTGTCGGGGTAAGCAAGAGGATCCGTTCGGATCACTCAATCCTGGCGATGTGGGTTCAAATCCCTCTTGCCCAGAGGTTAAAGAAAAAAAAAAAAGATTCATCATAGATTGCACTTTCCACGGGATCCATTCTCTAATTATTATATTGTTTAGTTTAGAACGGAATAGAGTGAAAAGCTTCCATATAATTAAGCACATGAAAGAACATAGCCCACTATTTTTTTTATTAATTGTTAATATAAAGGTTGATGAAGGTCTTTTATTTGCATTCACTAATTATGCGCGATAACTATTATGGGAAAGAGTTTTACGAAGAACATGGGAAGGAACATAATAAGGATAATGGTTGTCATAAGGATGGTGGTTGTCATTAGTAAAAGATTTGTAATATGAAAGCCGTCAATGAGAGCAATTGACACAAGAGACATAACTAGGAACCACTTTATCGCTCTAGAAAATCTCTTTGTATCGCCCATTGTTCTTCTGACAGTAACATTTTCCTTCAATGGAGCACTTGGGCCTAACAATTGCTAGAAAGTAATTTCCATCAATTTTATATTTGTATAGTTTGATGCTTTATCAAGGAAGACATAAGGAGGGCGCGATCGGCAACTTTCGCATATGATTAAAGACGGATCTTGCCGTATTTATACTTTTACCTTTTCTCCGATTTAGAAAATCTATTGAATATTGCTCAAAGACTTTACCCGCTCTGTACAAATACACAATTGTTTTTATACCTATATGGACCTTCACTAAAAGCGTGATTCCGATTCCTACTTAAATATTTCGTCAGCATTTGTAGAGGAACTCATAACGAGGCAATGGATGTGTCAAAGAACGTATTTCGTTGAAAAATAAATAAAGGGTTTAGCATTATTGTTTATTTTTTGTATGATAGTATCTTAAGTGGAGTTAAGTTGGTTAACCCATTAAGACGCAATGGGAGAGTAATGAGTGATTTTGTCGAGAAATGGAGGCTTTAGCATTTTTAAACTTTTTTTTGCATGATGAATTGCGTATAATGAATTTATAGAACTCATTATGATATAATAGCTATCTCAACAGCGAATTTCGTCGAGAAGTGCTCTTGCTATTGACTCGATGGGTTTGACAAAGAGCAAGCTTTGTTGATCAGTATTAGTTAAGTAATTCTTTAAACATTTCTTTAAATGGTGTAGTTAAAGAGACAATTTCAATAGCTACTGCGTTATGACTCGTTGGGTGTGATAATCAGCGAATTTAGTAAACAAATGTGATGCGGCCATTGTAGAATTTTTCGTGGATGATTTGGTCCAGTATAGAATTTAGATGGTTACCCTCTTATGATAAAAGGAGTGTGACAAAGAGCGAATATAGTTCAGAAATGTACGGTGGGTTTGTATTTTCACCAACTGTATAGCTTAAATATTTTTTTACTGTATTTTTGAGGAATATTATTACCAGAAAATACATAGTAAAATATGTTAGAAGATAAACTGTTATGTAATAATAATAAAAGTTTTTTTTTTTTTGGTCAATGCTCAATTGGTTCACTGTCGGATTATAACACAATAGTACTTTGTGAGGTTCGAAAACCAACGAAAACGTTTGCTTAAAACCCAAACAAAAAATTGATGATGTTCTCTGAATTGATGAGCTATTGATAGGAACAGTCTATTGTGGAAGGTGATAAGTCCGATCAGTGAGCAGGGAGGGAGAAGCTAAATCCTTCTGGTTTGACCTTCTGGAATGAATACATAATGAATTAAGCCTCCGTACAGATTTACCATACATCGTACGGATTTAGGTTCTATCTGCTACTACAATGTGCCTGATTTCATACGACTCTGATCCATCAACTCTTACGGGGTTAGAAATTCAATCATGTTCTGAAAGACCACATTTTACACATATCGACCTGTGATTTGTGCACATTTTTATGAACACACTGAGCGTTATATTCATTTTTCTAAGGTATCTTCAAATGGTTATCGAGTAAAGAAACGGTTTTTGATTATGTGTTTGATATTTTAATTGATTTATTTTTAACTTTTAACTGTGATTTCCTCATGATTAACTACAAGCATTTTTTCAATAACTGGCAATTACATTATTTCCATAAGGAACTTAAATTGGTATATAATATCCATACTGAATAAGTAACAGCATTATTTCTGTAGCTATTGAAAAATAATGATTGATGACCTCAATAAAATAAATAGGGTTTCCTTTGAAAATAGAACATTACAAAAGTACATACCATGGAAGGGAGTCCTGGGAATTTCGGTGTAATTATCTTGCTGGAGATTGGTTGAAGGAGGAAGAAGACAAGTAGGAGAGCCGTTGGGGGCGCAGACACCCCTTGGCAGAAGAGATTTCTCTCCATCCCTCCATTCGGCTTCATGCTTACCAAGTCCTCCTGACAGACAGATCAGGCCCGCAGGAGTGGCTGGGGAGACTACTACAAGGAAGCGAGCCGGTGGACTGGCCCTGCACTTGCCGACTCCGGCCCCTCTACCTCGCTGACCTTCCCGCTTCAGTCTTTCTTATCTTCGCGTTCGGGATCCATCTCTGCCCTTTCAGGAAATCCTCAAGAACCATGGTTACACCTACATAATTAGGCTGGTCACCAAACTAAACTATGTATGTTCTACAGCTGGAAAAAAACAACAAAAAAAACTGCATTTGATATCACTTTATTATTCATTAAGATTAAGGAAAAATATAGAAATTCATAGCAGACACATGTTGTTTTTTTTTTCTTCAAAAAGTCTATGATTAAGATAAGTAAAAATGTTCTTTCTTCTANATTATTATTCTGTTCCCTTGCACTAAAAATTGTTAAAATTTACGTGGGATTTATATACCACAAAAAACAATTTAGAAAAAGTTTTAGCCTACCCTTCAACCACTTAGGGTCATGGGAGAGGCTATTTAAATATTTCCATCCCACTCTAAACATCCATGGCTCAGGAGAGGCCTTTATTTATAGATAAAAGCTTGCGGATTTTAACTCGCAGCGCCAAGAGTGCAAGACCTGAACGGATATCCTGGCACCACTTTTAATGGAATTTTAAATGTAAGTTCCTGTTTCCGGGAGGAGCCCAATAAAAAAAAAAAAGTATAATCAGATAGCTAAAGGGGTTAAATTAAGGGTTAGAATCCTGAAATAACTAAAACTTGGAGACGTTATTATTCTAGTTTTATCCTTTGGGTAGGGAAAATTTTGAGAACAACACTTTTATCTCAGAGAGATAATTTTCATATTCACATTGTTCAAATGATGTCGTTTAATAATCCACAGTTTTTATAATAAGTATTTTTATCAAAAAATCCATATTAAAATGTAATTTTAAGTAGGTAGGAAATGAAAATATAGTGAAATAATTTGCAGTGTTATTGGCATAATTCCCATAGGAAAAACAAGCTATTCTCTTAGGTACCATAACGAAACTTTTGATAAATTTCAACGAATCTTTAGAGCTAAAAATTTGGTCCGTTAAAAATTGTGTGTGTATGTTGTGTGTGTGTCTATATATATATATATAATTAAACACTCGCGGCTGCGATATTTAGCAATCAAGAACAGGTCGGATAGAGAGTGCGCTAGTATCTCTTCACTTCTCACTGACGAAGGGCGAGAGATCCCCGAAAATTTTGCTCCTTGTGATATTTTCTTTTTGTGTGTGAACTGTACTCTACCTATAATCATTTAATTTAATTTAATTTATAATCGTAATATCTTCGTTGTTATTTGATT
Source organism: Oncopeltus fasciatus (assembly GCA_000696205.2). Taxonomy (NCBI): domain Eukaryota; kingdom Metazoa; phylum Arthropoda; class Insecta; order Hemiptera; family Lygaeidae; genus Oncopeltus; species Oncopeltus fasciatus. The sequence goes on along the minus strand of KZ807625.1, from coordinate 14,614 downwards.
TATGAAAAAGTTTAACGAATGTAATAAGTGTAAAATATAATTTCTAACGTTTATGTTCGATAGAATTTTGGTGGAAACCGTTTAATAAAGGAAGATATTTACGAATGCAACAACGATGAGTGAGGTTTCCCCCCACTCTCTAACTTCCCGACCAGTTTAGACCAAACTATAGCGGTCATACTTATATATCTATTGTTTTCTTCGGCAAGAAAATTAAATTTGCTTATTTACCCTCATTTATATCCACCTTTAATGAAACATAAGAAACATCTTTAGATGTGTACAGTTCCGTTTTTGCAAAAATATATTTAGCACAGACTGTGGATTGAAGTGATATGAACACCTGTTTATAAAGATATAAAGGAATGTATACATAACCTCAATTGAAGATACCAACAGTTGTAACTTTAAAAAAAAAACAAAAAAGAAAAAAAAAAACATTTTAAGAGTAAAAAATTGGTCGTGTTTACCTAATAATTCAATATAAAATGTTAATTTGATACAAAACTTTCATGTGGAAGGGTTGTATAAAAATAAATTTAGCTTTCAGCATGACACAGACATTGGCTATTGTACAACACACAATAGAAAGTGATTTAGGAAGCTGCTCATTATTTTTAATTACACAGAGATAATAGAGTAGTTTCAGCCAAAATTTCGTAATAAACCCCTACAAAAAAAAAATAAATATAGGAAAAAGTTTCAAGGATAGTTTGATTTAATTAAATTTTATAGCTATCGTGTTATTTACCATTAGGCAAATTCTAAAAATCCGTTTTGACTTCTATTATCATTTTTAAATAAAAGGGAGGATTAGTAAGAACAAGGGAATTACCTTAACATTATTATTTAGATATAAATAAATGACAAAATTAAGAGAAATATTCTATGCATAAAGAAATTATAAAACAGATAGTGATACGTCTTAAGATAAGGGAGTGTGTGATAATTATACGTACAATAAAATCTTTTATAATAATATAATGGTGGAAGACTATGCAAGGCGGAATGCTGCTCTTACGAAAGAAAGAATAATTACCACACCAGCGAAAAGAGAATTCCCAAACTTGGAGATAACGCAAACAATGAAATAACCAAGATAAGTGTGAACATGAGAGTTTTTCTCTCTGCTCTTTGGAATTCTATAGGAGAAAGAAAACCTCGCCACATCCGACGGATGAAGATATATACACTACTGAAAACTCTGATTGGTAACAAATAAACTTTTGTAAAGCAATATACGTTTAAGAACAATGTGATATACATCTATAAGATGAATTAAAGAAAAGCTTATATGAAATAACATGTCTTCCTGACCCACATAAAATTAGAGTTAGTTCTCTGCCTTCAGAACTTAAATTATGAAGATTACACAACCTTCTTGTTTATTCTCTTATAGAAAATATGCAATATTCTGTTCTTGTATAGCATATTTTAGAGCCTTGACCTAAATGCACAAATGTGTCACGAAAGTAGAGTTTCCAACCCAATATGGTTTAGTTTGTAACCAAGGAAAAGTGGATAAACATGAGATGAGAACCAGGCCCTGACTTATTTAACCCAAGACACGCGCGCATATATACACACACATACATAAAAGTATTTACATACTTACGGATATAACAAGATTACCATGTACTAGACATAATTGGAAAACGGGTCTCCCAGGGCATTACCAGTCTAATTATAAATTCTAAAAACTTGGGTATTTTAAAATTCATTAATTATCGATTATGGGCAAACAAAAAAATAATTTCTACTCTTAAACATTTCCTTCAAATTTCAAGGAATAAAGAAGAAAAAAAAATACGAAAAAGTACGAATTTACTCTTAATCAGCTTTGAAATTTTAATATTTAAGAGTGGTAGATCAAACACTATTCTTCCTGACATAATGGTAATTTCTTAGTGATTTTGACTGATACTTCTCACAACCTAGAAAGACGCTATAAAAAATATAAACATTTTTTAAAAAAAATAGTGGTTAAGTGTGCAGAGGAACAGAATCTCTCCAGATATAAAATAAAGATATTTTGTTAAGAAAGTATTTTTAAGAGAAGTTTAAAAAAAAAAAAAAAAAAAAGAAGACAACTCAAAACATGGGGTAAATATTCAGAATGGAATACACCTGCAAAAAATGTAATAATAAAATTGAAGGAATGGAAATATAATTTTTTTTTAATTATTCCAAATATCACAATTAGGATCAACTTCAAATGTATAAATAAAACTGATTATTAAAGGCAATAAAAGGTAATTCTGCCATGCAAAGTATTGTAAAATTTTCTAATCTCAAAAAAATATTTAGTATGTAGGCCAATCACAAGACCTGTTAAAAATTATAACTAATAGATACCATATCCAAATGATTCACTCGCTATATTTTTCAAAGAGTACTTTTGGTCTTTAAACATTAAAAAACAACTTACTGAGAAAAAAAGTTGACATTAACTAAGTAGCCATTAGTTTACTTAGAATATGGCCAATAAGAGGTATAAAAATAGTTTTACATAATTACAATTTTTTTTTTAAAAAGATAATTGCAGACATTTTCTGAATAATAAACAGATAGTTTAACAATATGAGAAAAATATACAACTAAATTATAAATGCTTAAAATAGTTCCTTAAATTCTTGGTAGACAGTTATTTAAACAAAATGCTTAAGTTTTTCTAAATCAGCAGGAGATATTTGAAGTGAAATCAACTTAAAATTTACTTGCACGGAGATACAAAGGCACTAGAATAAACTTCATAACTATCTGTGACAGAGAAATTGGCACAGAGGACAGTAGCCATCACGATCAGCAGCAAAAAGGCACATTATAGGACTAGAGAGTTGATTTCTAATTTTCAAGAGAATTTAAAAAGGTCTACACAGAATTTTCGGAACTAACATTATTAGGAGTTTTGATCCATATATAGGTAACTTATTAATTTCTTTTAGAATTATTTTAACAGCAAAAATACATTTTATTAATGTAAATGGTGAATATTTTAAAGTACAATAAATAAAAAAAAATTTGGTAAGTAACATTTAATATCAGAAATTAAATACATATAAAACAATGCAAAGTTTAACTACAATTTCAGTAATGGACAAGTCAACACTGTAATCATGTTTAATAGCCATTAAAAGATTACTAAAAACAATTAAATCAAGTTAAAAATTTAAAGCCATCCCCAAAATGTCTGAAATGTGGATTTGTTGAGTGATTGCAGCATGCTGATAGAGGTTCAGAAATAAATTAAAACATGACTGGTCAAGCATACCAGAGAATAAAACCTACACAACAATGAATAAGCAATATGCCTGACTAAAACATGTACACAAAAATATGTATATAAGAAATAAATCCCTTTCTAGAAATAAATGATATACACTATATACAGAGATTGATAGAGGCTATTCTACCTTAGTTTGACAGTAAAGTTCTTTTAATGTTTTAAGTTCTTCTATGAGGGCTTTGTTTTGGTTTTCAAGAACAGCAACTCGGTTTTCTAAGCACTTGATGTATTCCTTTTTTTTCCTTCTGCATTCCCTGGCAGCTTCTCTGTAACAGAGCACACTCTATCAGATATTTTAATTTGGTATATATTCACTCTGATTTAATAGCTTTAAATTATTATCAGAAAACTAGGAAAGCAATTGGCAGCAAGTGAAATAGCCATGGCAACCATATTAAGTACTACCCTAAGATGTTTTTGGAAGTAGTTTTTCTCTTCTAGAAGAGAATTGACATAAGAAAGGTTGTTTTCCATAAATTCTCCAAACAATGACAAATTATGTCCCTGAAGGTTAGTAGGTTGCAGAAAAGTACCATTGATTTAAATAAATTTCAAAATGCTCAATTCTATATTGTTTAAAAGGGGTCAAGGAATTCTAGAAACGGCAGTAACAGAATGATCCATTCTTTACAATAGAAAGCTTACAGTTACATTAATTTAACTAAATAATGTTTTGTTCCTAAATTTTTGTAAATAATAATTTGGTTTTATACAGTTTAACCAAATTTAGAATTTTTAAGTTAAATTATTATGTAGGATTATTTAAGAAGATAAATCTCATTTAATAAATATCAATTTTTTTTAAATTCATTAACCCCCTTTTTAATTGGGGCACATACTTTCCACTCACTTACTCTTCCAACAATGTCGAAGTACTTAAAGAAAGTGTGTGAATGTGTCCCGTAATCTTTACTTACTTTAATACACAGTTAATTATTGAAATATTTTTTATATTTAAAAAAAAAAAAAAAAATGATCTTAAATTTCAGTCTAAAGTGTNATATATATATATTTTATCCTTAAAGCTCATCTGCAAACATTGGGCCTCTTCTGTTGCTTTATCTTTAGCTGGAGATATCTTGGATGACATCAGGAAGCTGATATAGTCCTTAACGTAATGAGGAATAATAATTAATCAAGTAAGTGCTAAAACAACATGCATGTCTACCAACAAGGCAACTACTTCTATATCCATAAGCAATCATTTTAAGTAGAAAATAATTCACTATCAAGAGATTTATTGTGTGCATTTTTAAAAATACAGCTGATAAATGGATAATGATGAAAAAAATAAAGAAATAAATAGCACACACAAAACAAAACAAAAAAGAAAGTATTCAGACCAAAGTTCTAAAACATACAAGAAAATATCTCACTAGTTTTCAGAAGAACTAAATGTACTTAGATAACGTGGTATAAGTAGGATAATATAGATAAAAGAAGAGAGAGAGAGAGAGAGAGAGAGAGAGAGAGAGAGAGAGAGAGAGAGAGAGATAATGATTGGAAATGGATGAATATGAATTAGATTAATAAGAAGATAATTATATAGAAAATAATAGCACGAAAAAAAAAATTTTTAATAAGTAAAATGGAAAGTTTTACAGAAAAAAATCATATACTAGCAATAGCAGACAGGGGTAGGGGGTCATAAAGACGATCCACAGGTACACGGAACAAAATTTGCAATGATCATTGAACACATAAGTCAATTCGAATGGACAAAAATCGAAACTCAAAATCAATACTGGGCTTTCGCCAGCTGCACATGCATCTTTCATTTCTCTCTATTAACTGAACAAATGAAATCATTCGCCTGGAAAACTGACAAAAGACTAACATGACTTTTAAACATTTATGTAACTGGAATGGAAAGAGACTAAGAAAACCAATCTCTGCGGAAAGTTAATGTCCCTTTTCAAGTTTTAAAATTCTGAGAGTGACCACAAAGAAAGAATTGCCAATTATAAAATAATAATTTCAATTGAACCATTTAGTATTAAGTGAATTGTTATTCATTAATGATATTATCACTTTCAAAATACGACAAGCTTCTGAACGATAAGACGTCGAAGTACATGACAGTTAAAGAATGAGGTTAAGGTTAATCAATTAACAATTTTGATCGATAGATGTCAAAAGAGTACATAGATAAAAAATAAAAATTTATGAAGAAATTAATTTATTTTATTATTAAAGAAACATAAATATTCTTGAAGCAGGATTTAAATTTCAGAAGAGAGGTTTTCACGAGTTAAGCCGACATATAGTTCGTTTTTAATGGCTGTTTTGTTTCTTACATTTTCATTCGAATTGACTCACTCATTTTTTCTGAAGATTTAATATTGATCCCAGGATGGTAAACTTGGTAGTGTTGCTGGCCGACAAGAGGAGACCCAGAGGGAAATCCATGAATATCTAGAATAGGGTTGCTCCCAGAAGAATCGCCTGAAATAGGTACAAAATTTTGAGCAGGCTGTAGATCTATTTTGGATCCACCGAAAATGAATACTAATAATAAATTAAATTGAAACAAATGAATACAACAAATATAATATTATATTGTGGCACTAACAATTTACAGATAGGGTTATGAACGAAATAATATCCAACAGTCCAAAAGTGCAAATTGAAAAGAATATCAATAGCACACAAATTTAGACAAAATAAATTTATCACAGTTTTTAGTTATTTAAATTTGATCAAAAATAAGCCAAAGTTGGTATGAGTAAAAAAAAAAATGATCTTTTATATTTATTTGAGTCATTATACTGGTGTTGAATATATGTTGAATGTTGAAAGGGAATATAAAAAAGTCTGATGACCTACCAATTGAAAGAAAATCTGGAAAACCATCCGAAAAAATCAAAGAGGAAGGTAGGCCACTGGAATTCATGCTAAAACTATTATTGGTGAGAATCAGATCCTAATTTTTTTTTAAATTTTGGTAAACCATTTTGAGCATAGTTAGTTAACAGTTGTGTTTTAGGAAATTAAATAATCTTAAATGAGTTTTTTTTTATAAAAGCTATTCACCCTTCAATTAGGGAATGTTTTAAGTTTAGTCTACAATACAGACTCAAAAGTGAGTCAGTACATCAATGTCATTATATTATGGGGAATAGCAGGAAGGTGCAACTTGGCCCTTCACTTGAACAGTAACTTACAGACTAAATCATTGAAAGAAACAATGCAGCCTTATAATGAATTTTATCATGTGACAAAATGAATTTTGTCATAACTCAGGTCATAAGACTTTAAGGTTTTGAAAAAAAACAAAAAAAAAAAACAGTGCTGTAAGGGGAATAACAAGCTGACATGGAATGGAAGAGACTAGACTTAAAGCATGAAGAATGATCTTAAGAGGCATAATATTGCATTCTCTAGATTAGGGATTCTAAACTGGTAATCTGACTGAATCTACGATCTATGAATATCAAAATAGAATTTGATGAAATGGAAACCTCATTGACCCTTGTTTGATAAATTTCAAATACTGAATCTTCTTACATTTTATGTTAAAAAAAGAAGAAGCCATCCAGGAATAACACGTGTTAAATGAATAGGTTTCACATTAAGTGGACATTGATCAACAGATTGAGGATTTTGTCAACAGCTGCAAATCCTCTCAAAAGGGACTTACTCACTTTGAGGTGACAAATTATTCATAGGTAATACCAAATAAACCAGAAACAAAGATACAGTAAGTAGATGTCACTCACCTTATCTCTCGAACTAATGGTTTATTCTCATTAATTGGTTCTTAGGTTGAAATAAAACATACCAAGTCAATAATCTATTTTAGAACTATTCCATTACAACAGCACAAATTTTGGGATCCTAAATTTTTTTTTTTCCACACAGGAACAAAATTTATTTTAAAAAGTTTAAGAATTATTGTAAAAATGAAAGCACTAAACTAAGGATGTGCACTAACCCCTAAAAAGCAATGGGCAAGCAAACAGAATTCACTACTTTCAAGGAAAAATTTTCTGCCTCAAAATCAGATACCCATTTGGACCTAACAAATTTCTGCTGTTGCTTAGTCACTTATATCGAGGCCAAGATGCCCCTTCTCAAGCTCAACAGTGGGTATATGCAGGAGATGACACGGGTGAACTTTAAGTAATAATTTTTTAAACAATTAATGAGAGGGAACAGAAAATAAAAAAACTATCTGTCCTCGCCAGGAATCGAACCTGGACCTCCTGCTATCCGGGCTGGAATGCAAATTAATCCATTACACCACAAGGACCAGCCAGCTATCTCATTCAGTTCCCTCTACATTAGCGAGAGCCTAACTTACGAGAAAGACGAGAAATTCGTCTTAAACTCGAAGTAGCTGACATTGTCATGCATTTTGTCG
>KZ807624.1:367802-397338 GCA_000696205.2 Oncopeltus fasciatus | reverse complement strand
ATACGTCCAGATAGGTCTCAGTAACGTCTTATAAATGGTAAGTTTGTTGGTCACAGTTAAGGTTGACTTGCGGCTTAGTAGCTTGTAGAGTTGTCCAAGTCTCCTATTTAGTTCCTGTCTTTTGATTTTTGTATGTGTGTTCCATGTTAGACGGGAGTCAAGATGAAAGCCTAGGTACCTGACGCAATCGGAAGTTGGAATAGGGATGTCATTAAAGTAAATTCTGCCAGGTTGTTTCTTCCTTAGTGTGAAAGTGACATGACAGCATTTGCCTTCGTTGACTTTAATGCGCCAGCGCTGGCACCAGCGCTGTATGTCCATTAGATGCCGTTGGAGATTTTGTCTGGCAGTAGGTGAGTCCGCATAAATAAATAAAGTCGGAATTATTTATAAGTACTTAAATTTATATAATTAATTTATGCACATACTTTAATTTCTATCATTATATTTAAAACATTTATATTAAACACTAGGAATCAAATGTTTTTCCTGGCTATAAAAGCATGAAAAATTGTGCATATTTAAAAGCTTGAGTTGTCTTGCAAATAGCTAAAATTTCTTATCAAGGTACATTATTATTTAAATTTGGTAATTATTAAATATTTTTTAGTGTATGTTAATTTAATTCATATAAGTGGAAATTAGAATTTTTTTAATCTCCACGAAGAATTGAATTTTCTCCGTCTTACTATTGAGTAAAAAATATATAAAAAATTAAGTTTATTTTGGCCTATACTAATTAATAATCTATATCTAGTAATGACCAATGCAAAAATGTTTGTAGCTTTTATGGTTATAGCATCGGTTCGTTAAATGAATGGTGTCGAATATATTGTAACTCTCCAACTTAATTGTTCACTTGTGCCCCCATGTATCCACCTTCAGCCATGTTTCTTATCTCTTAGTTAATTCTAACATTCCACTCTATTGAAATAAATTTTTGAGTTTTGTTCCTTTTTACAGTAAAGAACTAAATAATCCAGCTAGATTCATATCCATTGGCCAAAAATTAATAGACTGATTTTCTAATAAATAAGAATAAAGAGGACAAATTTCATAATTCATTGTTATTTTGTAGTGTATATTGTTCATTAAGGCTTTTCTTTTCGAGATAACTTGTTATTTATTTTATATTACTAGGCCATAACTAAAAGTATCTTTACCTTCCACCTGCTCTAGGAATCGTATTTCCCTTCACAGGACAGAAATCCCAAAGAGTATTAACAAACGGTACAGAATTAGCAGTATCTGGTAGATATTTAAAGGAGGCAGTGATGTTCTTGGATGGTTCCCGGACATCCAAGAGTTTGACGGAACTAGATATTCTAGGGGTAAACTTATAGGATAATGCTTTCGATCTGCATGATTCACAGAAAAACTAAATTAAAAATTTAGGGAAAAATGTACTTTTACTTACTATAAAATAAAAAATGAGCTGGTTTACTATAAAGGATATCGATAAATGGTTTGCATTTGAGGACTTCTTTATAATTTGATTTAAAGAAAATTACTTCGGAGAGATTTGAAAATATTGCAATTCTGCTTTTGCATTATAAACAGTATTGTAAAAATTTTAATCTATTGCCAGTTTCCATTTTATCCAATATTAATGTACGCCCAAGTTTCTAATATAATGTCAGGTTAAGAAAGAAAATAGGTCCTTAATCTTTATCATATGCTAATTTTGGTTTTTTTTCTGTATTAAAGTGTATTAAATAGATGTGCGAACATGCTGTGAACACCATGATTCATATTTATTTTTGTGAGAATTATCCTAGCTAACTGGTACATATGGTCTTCAATCTCTGTGTAATTAGAGTTATAAAAACTTAATTTGTTTGCTGTTCTTGAGTACATGTATAAGTGCATAAACTAAGTAGTTGAAAGAGTTTTAAAAAACACCTTGGAGGTTTCACATGTTCTCAGTAAGTGGAATAAATTGGCATCTGTTGTAAGTAAAATGGAATTACTTGAAGAACATTTGCGAGCCCCGGTTCAGAATTGCAATGACTGGTTCATCTAATGAGGGAGGAAATTTACTTTTTGATGGTCTGTAGGATTTGAGGGAATCAGGAGATTGGAGAGAGGCTGCGAATCATAAGGGCTGTCCCACCATGGAATTTCAAATCTTAGGAAAATTATGGCTTTAATTAGAATAACGAGGGGATTTATCATGGACTCCATCATGGATAGGATAGATAGATATGCATTAGTTTAGGCGATTAACATCTAGTTTATTACGCCCTAACAATTACGAGAAATGTCTATTCTACATTTTATAATAATTAAATATACTAGTTAATTGTTTAAATTTATTTACACCATATAAANGGGGGTAGAGAGAAAACGAGAATATTTATTAACCACTTCATTTTCTCTTATTTCCAACATTAAAGTAGAAAGGGGTAATTAATACATGGAAGTATATCTTAAAATAGCTGCATATATATATATTTTTTCTTTTTCATTAATGATTAATAAAACCAGATTTTCATGGGAGGGGGGGGGGGAACAACATGATCAATACTGGCCAGGAAGAAAGAAAGGGGGAAGTACTAAACCATCGCAGTTATAAAAAACAAAGATATTAATATTATAAACTTTGATCTTCCTTTAAAGTCAACTTTAAAGTCCCCCCCCCCTCCCACTATCTTATCTAATTTTAAACAAAAATTGATTCATTCAACATTAAGCAATAATAAATCTAGTAAAATTGGTTTCTACATTTTTCAAAGAGAAGGACCCACTCAATACTCATAGTTGAATTCTTAAGTATTATCATTTATATGTGTTTTTTTTAAATTTGTATAGAATAAAAAGTTAAAAAATTATATGAAGAGAGGATTACCAGGAATTCTGTCTTGGTAGTTGAATAATTAAAAACTAATTTGTAAACAAAAAAGTGTTTATTTTATTAAACCTCTCGGTCTGAATTAATTTTTCTACTAAGACTGAATCCCTGATAATCCTCTCTTCTTAAAACTTGACGGTCAACAAATTTACCTCCAAATTAAAAAAAATATATTTAAACTTATTTTATGCTGTGCATTTTTTACACATCACTAATAATAACACAGATTTTAATAATACTAATAATGAGATACAATAGATGCAAGGGAATGGAATAAAAAATCTTACTACGTCAGCCGAGACTCAAACCCCGATCTCCAGTTTTCCGGGCAAGTATGCTAACCATTGCACTACCTAGGCTTCCTAGCCTCGGTGGTGCAATGGTTAGCATACTTGGCTGGAAAGCAGGAGATCCGGATTCGAGTCCCAGCTGAGGTAGTAAGATTTTTTTATTCTATTCCCTTGCATCTATTGTATAAAATTAACGTGGGATTAAATACTACAAATAATTTCAGCATTTAAAATTAATAATGAGAATCTTTGAAATAATTATTTACAATTTTTATTTAAAAGAAAACAAGTTTAAGCAACAGTGGGACTCAAACCCTCATTTCCTGATCACTAGCCAAATGTGTTGACCTCTGCACTATGTAAAACCTAATCTCATCATGTCTAGAAACTTCTCCTTAGAGGTCTCCTAGTCTCCCAAGTGTGTTAAGCATATCACTACAACTAGTGAAAGGCGGATTGAATGCAGCCACTTTAATGGAGATCTATACCAGTAATACCACACCAGGGACTTACAATAGTAATAGAGAGCCCTTGTTTACAATTACTATTTCAAAGAAAAAAGTGCAAAAAGCTGTGGTGGCCAACTACTTCACACACCTGGGAGGCTAGGAGAGATCCAGAGAAAAGTTTATGACACAGCGGATTAGGGCCTTGGTAGTGAAGAGGTCGGCACAACTGTTAGTTCGAGTCCCATCATGGCCCAAACTTGTTTTCTTTTAAATAATAATTGCAAATAACTATATCAAAGATTCACATTATTAATAATATTAAAATCTTTGTAATTAAAAGTGATCAGGAAGCACAGGATCGAGTCCCACAATGGAGTAAACATTTTTTCTAAAAAATATTAAGATTATTCATTATTATTATTTAATTTTAGTCTATATCTATAATCCGCCTCCCCCTTGACTGATTTCAGTCATTGACAAGCTCATCTAATGGTTGGTAGTTTCAGATGTTTGCCTTTTGAGTGAAAATGGCTAATCAAATATGAAAGTACTTAAACACTTAGCAGTTGAATATACCTTTGTTTTCATCGTCTTCAGATAGATGAAAGATGTCAGCTTTAACAAAACTAATTTTATCTGTCTTGAGCCTCTTTTTCCCATCAGACGAAGGTATGAAGCCAAAACCACCTCTATTTCCTTCTTCTCTCATGCGCAACTCATCTGATTTGGTAGATTCACCAGACAACAAAGATGGTGACAAACCTTGCCAAAGCCCTTTTCTCTTATCCTGATCTTCAATTTTGGTGGCACCCGAATCATCACTGGCTGGATCAAATAAAAACAAATAAGTTATCAGTAACGGACAAGAATCAATTCAATCACATATTTCAAAACTACATTTTAAGTAGTGGGGTAATATTTGCAATTAATAACTATTTTTATTCTTGGAAAATGGCAAACCACAACTACTATTTATCTATTCCAATACAGGCAGTTTGTGTTTACAACTTCCAAAAAAGTCGTCTGAAAATTAGTAGCTTCTGCAATCATAAACTGTTAGATGTTATTGTAATTAAAAAGCTGCATCAAAAATTTTACATTAAGGACAGTTGAAGTTAGTATACTGGAAGAATATCTTAGTTATAAACAATGGTGATAAAATAAATTTAATTTACTTAATTTGTAAAAATAAGTAGTATTTTTATATAATAAAAGCAGACAAATTTGACTTCTGATGGACCAAAGACTAGCGGAATTCAGTAAGGAAAACATATATCGTATGGTTATGAATCATGCAGCTAACTCCCAACACACAATCAGGGAAAGCCCCAACACCAGTATCAGAGAGGAGAGTTATTTTTATTTATTTATTTTTTTTAATTCTCTCCCTTTTACACTTTCTAAGGTTTTCAAAAAAATTCTGCAATACCGATTGAAGCCTTCCATTGAAACCCTTCAATGTCCTTGCAAATCATCAGTTCGACTTCTGACACAAATACACTACTGTCCAGCAAGTGTTTCCGATTGTAGACTACATTTCCTCTTCCCTTGAATGCAAAGAGTACTGCCCAGGTACTTTTTTGGATGTTTTTCAAGCATTCAATAGAGTCTGGCACAGTAGTCTTTTGTTTAAATTGAAATCCATACTCCCTAGCAACACTTACCTAATCCTTAAATTTTACTTATCTCACCATTTTTTTAGGGTTCAGCAAGTATTAGACTATTCTATTTACTTACTCCAACTAAGTGGTAGCGGAAATACCTAAAGGTAGTGCATTTGGACCTATCCTTATTCGTCCTGTACATTGCTGACATCCCTGCCCATCCAAGTACCCTCTTAGCTCTATTTCCAGACAACTGTGGCTCATAAATAGACACACATATAGTGAATATCATTTTTGTGTCTACCTACTGTAGAATCGGAGAAAATATTTTTTAAAAATTTCAAATTTTCAAAAATCTGCCATTCTACTAAATTCCTGCAGAATTCAATAAAAGGATTTAACTGCTGGACACACAGAAATATCACACAAAAAGTAAGCACAGCTAAAGGATGGGCTTTAGGTAACAGAGAGCAGTCATATTAAATCCTCGAAGGCTTTCAATAGCCAGTACTAGTGAGAAATAATGTAAAATTTTTTATTCTTTTTGTAAGGTTTTAGGAAATTTATTATTTTCTTAATTGTGTATAAAGAAAGTTTGTGTATGTGTGTGCATTTGTGTATGTGTTTGTATGTACTAAAAGCATAATATACAGAGAATGAAAAATAATTAGCATGCATAAAATTCTTTAAATATAAAAAAAAAATACTTAAGGGATGAGTTAAATAATTATTTCATTATATAATATATTAAAATGCTTTCATCCAAAATGTAATAGTTTATTATTTGGTGAAAAAAATGTGATGTATATTTAAAAGAGGTCATTTTTAACTATTTTTAATTTTTGTTTAACTATTACTACAATAAAAAAATGTACAGTTATTCTAAAAAGGAAGCAAATTAAACAATTTGTTAATTTTTTTTTAAATGCTTACTTTCTTTATTCCTCTGAATAGGTTTGAGACCTTCAGGTGTCTGCACAAAATCAGTAGCTCTAGCTTTTGCAGTAGTAGTACTTGCATTAATAAGTTTTTTAGCCCTTGCAGAGAGTTTCAACTTTAAATTTTTATTTTCTTTAGGCTCATCACTTTTACTTACTTCTTCTTTGTCGTTATTTTCTGTGATAATACTTTTCACTTCCTCTGGAATTTCACCACCAAGTTCTTTAAGAACCTGTGTTTGACTTTTTAACCTATCGAGAAGAGCAACTTCATCTTCTTCATCTTCTTTACTATTTCCTTTACTTTCTGCAGTATTTTCAACTGCAGTATTTTTTTCTTCTTTTGTGGGAGAAGAATCACCAAGATTTAATTTCTCTGGTTCAGCTCCAGGTGGTCCATTATCAGGAACAAAATTAAGCTTTGAGTTTTCAAGAGTATCATCAGTATCAGAATCATCTATGTCTGGATGGTACGGAACTAAGCTATTAGTTAAGGGCTTTTCTTTAGGTTTAGGTCTCTCTATTCTCCTAATAAGCTTTCTTCCACCGGGTGGTAACTGGGGACCCATACTGAGTTTAGGACTAGAAGATTTTGGTTCACTTTTCTTCTTTTTTGCTTTTGGTATTTTAACTTGAACTTTTTCAGTATCAGAAGATTCTTCATCAGAGAAGGGACCATAAGAAGTAATTAATTCAATTTTCCTATAAAAACAGAAAAAAATACAAATAAAAANCTGCCATGCATCCTACCATTTGTGAATTTTAAATGGAATTTTATCATACCAAATACACACCAGAATTGATAATTGCCTGAAGTTTTATATTTAAAACACTACCAGTAACGTTAAACTTGAGTAATTTGCCAGAAAAGCTTTTATTTTTATACGCACTTATAGTTGTTCCCTCAAACCAAAACCTGGGCCAATAAAACTTTCTATATAAGACTTAAATTTCCATAAACAACTTTCGCAGGATGGTTGGCGAGCGCTTTCGGATACTGTCCGGACCGTGCCAACGGGAGATGTACAGAAACCAATGAAGACGGAGAATATAAGGTATGAGAGTTCTATATTCATTGGTGGTAGAAATAATAATAACCCTTTAGATTATTTACCTATCAGATAATTTTGTTAGGGCTGAAAGGAATCGCTCTAAAAAAAAAATGCCAATATGATAAAATTGACCAAGCTCTACAAAAATGGGTTAAACTAGTGCGTGACGAAAACCTGCCTATCTCGGGACCCCTCTTAAAAGAAAAAGCCTTGAAATTAGCTAAGCAGGTAGGGCAAAATGATTTCCAAGCCAGCACAGGTTGGCTTGACAAATTTTAGAAGCGGCATAACCTAAAGGAAAAAGTGATTTCTGGGGAAAGTGCAAGTGTCAATAAAAATGATTGCATACAATGGAAGGAAACAGTTTTAAGAAAAATCTTAGCAGAGTGTAGTCCAGAGGATTAAAGATGTATAATGTTGACGAGACTGGCCTTTTTTTTTATAAATGTTTGCCAAACAATACACTAACTTTCATGAATGATGATTGCCACGGCGGTAAAAGCAGTAAAGAGAGAGTGGCACTTTTAGTTGGTGCGAAAATGACGGTCATAGAAAAACTAAGGTTATTCATAATAGGGAAAAGTAAAAATCCTAGGTGCTTCAAAGGAGTTAAATCCTTATAAGTCAATTACAGTTTTAATAAGAAAGCCTGGATGACTGGTGACATTTTTGAAGAATGGCTATCAAGCTTAAGCAAAAAAATAACAGAGAAGAAAAATTGTAATGATTATTGACAATTGTCCAGCTCACCCTAATTAGTCGTCAAAATTGTCTAACATAAATTTAATTTTCCTGCCACCAAACACTACCTCAAAAATGCAGCCCACGGACCTGGTTATAATTAAAAATTTAAATGTTCACTACAGAAAGAGGATTTTGAGAAGAATATCCCCCTTCCCCAAAATAACGACCTCGTTTTCCGTTCTCTTCCTTACATTCCAAAAATTTCTGAAAATATTAAGGATTCCTAACCTTAAGCTTTCTTTTTCCACCAACAAGAAATTAATATCCATTTACACCATCCTCAAAGACCACATCCCTCTTCCTAAAAGAACTCACGTCGTCTACAAAATTCCCTGTTCCACACCGAATTGCCAAATTTCTTACATTAGACAAACAAAAAACCCTATTTCCCGCAGAATCAATAACCATAAAAATGACATAAAGAATAAACTAATTGAAAATTCCCTCACTAAACATGTTTTTCATGAAGAACACACATTTGACTTCGAGAACATAACCATTTTTTCCACTGAACCCTATCAAAACAAACGCCTTTTGTCTGAAACCGTTCACATCAACTTATAACACTATCCAGTTAACGACAGAACGGACATAGAACAAATTTCCTCAACTTATTCTAACATTTTCAACATTCTATAAACCATCAGCCCTCCTCAATAAACCTGTAAAACATTTTTCCCAGTTTCAAAGTTACCTATTCCCAATAATACTTTTTCTTTTTTCCTTTGTCCTGTTTATTGCCCTATCTTGAAACAGGCCGCTTTCCCTTTGTACCTTCCGCCTCTTAACTTCTCCCCCCACCTTTCTACCTCCCACATTGTGTATAAGGAAAATTTATACTTTAGTCATGGAAATGTGAACTTAGGGACAGGACGTCCTCTCTCGTCTTCATGAAAGGTAGGTGTGGCAAATTACTGTTTTAATGTTATTCAATTATTTTTCAATAAGTTATTTGCGTGTTTTTTCAAATTTTTTTTTTTTAAATTGTTTTTCAAATTTTTTTTAAATTCTCCTACATAGCTTTCAACATTCATACTCTTGATATCTCATTATATTATTGCAATTCTCTATTATATTATTGTCAATTGTTATTAATTATTATTGTCATTCTCATGACATTGTATTTCTACAGCCCTGAAGATGGCCTACAATGTAAGCTGAAACGTCGGCAGATAATCCTTTAGTAAAAAATTCATTTTTTTAAATTTGTATTTATTGGATCTACCTTGACCGAACCCCAACTAAAATCATTTAAGAATACATTCCTGTGTTTCCATATATCAAATTTTTTTACTGGAACCTTGAAATTTGATATATGGAGGTTATACTATATATATATTGTTTTACAAATCCTTGTTAGCTTTAACAGTCCACATTTCATTTCCCATCTGTACAAGACTTCTTTTCAAATAGAAATATGCCAAGAACATCAATAATTATGAGCTTAAACAGAAATATATTTATGAAATTTAAAGAAAAAGTGTCGGGGTCTTTAAATAAGTGCTATGATTATTACAAATTTCTTTATTTCTTTCTCTGATAATATTATACAACATGTAGAGTTAATTGTACAATGTTCAAATGGTAACATTGTATACAGAAGGTATAATCACAACCATAATGATGATTCTTCTACTATTATTATTATATAGTAATAATTCAATTTTTAATATAATTCTTGGAACAACTATTCAAGTTACTTATTGAAGAATTACAGATTAAAAAGATGATTATGCTCCTACCTCAGCAATATCCTAGGATGTATGCACCCTAGAGTGATGTTTAGAGTGCACTATTGCAGCTCTTTAGGCAATGTCACTTTTCATCATTCATCAGAGTCATAATCCTGAACATTATACAATTTTTTCTGCAGTATTATTGTAGATGTCAGTGAATTATTTAATTTTCTGATAATACGCTTCACAATATACACAAAACTACACTAATAACTATTATAAATTTTGTTAACATTAAATTTTGTTCAGGAAAAGAGGAAAGGTCAATAAATTATATATAGAGATAGATAACAATTTTTTATTCTCCTTTTATTTTTACTATGCAGCTCTACGAGAGTAATATAAATGCATTGATAAGTATCTTTATTTATTTATTGGCCACTTACTGTTCAATATTAATTAAAATCACCATGAAAACTAAATTATGTAGTTGGTTTTTGTTTTCCTTAGCTTGTCAGCATTGATGTATCTCACTAGATCAATTTACTTTATTCATAGTATACAATCAAGAGAAGCCTATTACTGTATGTAGAATATAGTTTGATATTTGAGAAAGAAATAAGGTTTTTGGCATAGAATTTGTTCATATTTCATAGATTGAGTATTGACATAGCAATATAATTATTCAAGAATAACATCACATTGGGAAGCAATGTGCAATTGGTCATAGTAATAATACTGTTAAAGGAGAAGACATAATTTTACTCTTTTGATATTTAGCAGACAGATTAAAAAAAAAAAAAAAAAAAAAAAAAAAAACTATTAAAACCGAAATATGCATATTTTCTTAAACTATATTCAACCATTCTGGGTATATATGTTGGTGCATAGTATATTGGTGTTAAAATGCCATACTATATTAAATGTAGTCAAAATGAAGTAGAAAAAATTCTAATAAATTATCTCTTCTGATAAAGCAAAAATTACTGAGAATTACTTATCTCAAATAATAAAGACTCTGTTTAAGCTCATTGAAGTATTAACACTCGGTTTATGGGACCCGATTTCAAACTTCAAAAAGAAATACTGAAAAAAAAACTACAGCATTAATTTTCACAATTTTGTACTGTAAATTAATTATTTCATCTAAAGAATTTAATCACACAATTATTTTTTCCAAAGCCTTCCAATTTTTAAAATTTGTATGTAGTATACCTGTCAAATTGATGGGCTACCCAATTTCATAAATATTCCTTATATATTTGTTTGGTTCGTAAAATCATTACTTCAAAAATAAATATTAGTATAAAAGAAAAATCTTCACTAAGATGATACAACGCAGATAGTTTTGCTGCCTCGAATCCATTATCTCACACTCCGAAAACGGAAGCTGCAGTAGATTATATGGCCTGAGTGTTTATTTTTATGATTTATGAAACTGCTTATGCGTATCACCGAAACCTTTAGAACAAGAAACTGTCTCCAGTATGATCGGTGTAGTGACAGTGTGTGGATGTTTTTCAAAATAGTGTGCAAAAGTTTCAGTTATTGTAGACAGTCTCTACTTATTCTAAGCATTTACAATAGGGTAATTGAATTTGGGCACAGTATTTTTTACTTTCACCAATCACCCCTTTATAGCCATCATCAGTAGAAACACGAGATATAAGAAATTGACCAATATTACCAATATCAATGAGGATTGTACTGAGGTGTCCTCCGAAGAAGATAAATATGAATTAGGTGAAAGTGATGAATACAGAGAAGATTCTGAATCCACTGAAACTGCAGAAATGGAAGGATCTTCGGATAGTGAAGAGGAAAACTTCTTCAATATATATGTCACAA
This sequence comes from Oncopeltus fasciatus, assembly GCA_000696205.2. NCBI lineage: Eukaryota > Metazoa > Arthropoda > Insecta > Hemiptera > Lygaeidae > Oncopeltus > Oncopeltus fasciatus. The sequence goes on along the minus strand of KZ807624.1, from coordinate 385,886 downwards.
GAAAAGGGCTCGGATTATTTCTAGTTCTGACATCGAGGATGAGTATTCCAAGTACATCCTGGTAATGGAATAAATCGAAATTGCAGCTGACTAGACACGTTGGGTGAAACTGAAAGTAGGAAAATGTAGGAGTAGGTCGTCCGTTCATACTATATTCAAGGATATCGCAGGGCCTACTGGTTATGCAAAAAAAAAAATGTCGGGTTGCGTAATTAGTGCTTTTGAATTGATAATTGATGCTTTAAAAAAAAAGAAAAAAGTAAATACATATTTTCATCCACAGCGTAAACCTACTGTTAACTATGCTTGTAATGGTTACTAAACTGAATAGGATGAAATACATACCAACAGTAGGAGCCGAAGTTGATTCATAATGAACAGCTGCCATTTCAGGCTTTGCAGTAGACACTGTTAATGCGGGAGCAGCTGGAATTTCAACTGTTTTTTTGGCAGAACTTTGTTTTTTCTGATCCTCTTTATACAAATCATCAACTTCCTACAACAGATTGTATCATGTATAACAAAATAAAATATAAAAATTATAGAAAATCTACAATAAACCTGGGTCTGTATTATCTAAGAGCATCCATGAGAGTTGACTATTAAATACTGGTGGGCAATAATGAATTCTAGCTTTCATTATTCAACTAATGAAGCTTACACACTTAATCATTGCAATAAATTTATGTACTTTTCATAATTTCCAATTAAACCTTGTTTGGAAATTATTTGCCTAGAGTATATCCTTTTCATGTGGCATTTTAGAAAACTTATATATAAAAGACAATATTACCAAAGGGTTACAATGAGTTCCACAGAGAACCTGAAAACAAAATAGGAAGATAAAGCCTCAGCAATGATCTTAAGGACACTTCTTATACCCTGGCTTTAACTTGAGCTCAGCAAGAAGTTCAGTCATTTTTTTCCCACTTTTGAGAAAATTAGTCAACTAGAAACAGTTAGTACTCTTATACCATAAAAGTCCTTTGCTCCAAGTTCAAAAAGTATCTAGGTTACTGAAAACCAAGAGTGTTATTGAAGAGTCTGAAAGCACGTAACTTTGATTTAGCAGTTTTTGCACTTAAAGGACAGTTTTAGTTAGTCAACACATAAATGAGGAAGTATTATAATTAATTGAACTTGTAAAATAATAAGAGACCCATATAAAATAATATCTTCTAATCTGTAGGTTTACATAATATAAGACCTTAATATAAATTGGAATGGGAATACTTCCGCCTTGGATGTAACCATGGATTTTAATAAAGAAAACCATCTCTTCTTCTTTGGTGTGATGGACAATATTAATTAAAAAACCTTATTTGGAATGAAACTCTAGTGTATATTGTCAAATTAGTTTAACATTTATAAGATGGTTAAGCTTTGTCTAGATAAAACATGCCAGAACATTTAGATTTATTTAATCACAAATTACTGAGAGGGAGAGAGGGAGGGAGAGAGAGAGAGAGAGAGAGNAACATAGAGAGCCCAAAAAGTAATAAATTATTTAGGTACAAATTTTAGTTTAGAACTCTAAATTATGATTTTATCAAAGATAGATATATTATTATAAAAATTACAGATTTAGTGAAGATGGGAGTGGTTGTTAGTTGAAGGCTTTGTAATATAGATTTAGGTTTAGATTCCAGAATACGGATATGGATTCCATCATTATGCATAGAAAGATTAATAGTACAAATGTGAAACAGATTCACTTTCAAGTTTGGTTATTTTTGGCATAGAAATCTAGCGTAAAGAAGCAAGGGTGTCACCCTTGCAGACTTGAGACAGATTTGAAATTTGTAGGTAAAATTTTATAGAATCAAGATACATGATTATTGACTGCAAATTTGGTATCTTGATATATGTGTATATAAGTACATGTCTATTCCCATTATAATTATGAAACCTAGGCACGATAACAATAATGAAGCTATTCATTATGAAAAGAGAGTAGGAACTGGTAAATAACTTGCTTTTTTTATATATACTTACAATCTTAAAAATGAATATATTAAATGTCACATTAATAGACTCACATATCAGAATATAACAGTGTATTAAATGAATACTTGAATAAGATTAACAGTAAAATCAAAATGCTATGTTTTCTTTTATCTAATAATTTTGATTGAAATTAAACCAATATTTAAATATTGAGTCTAATCAAAGAAAGCAATACAAGGGGTGTAAAGGGATAGATCCATAGAAAGAGGCATTGTCAATTTTTTTTTGTAGGCTCATAGATTGTATGGATTGGATTCACTGAAAATAGGAGAGTTAAAACTACCCTAGACCTTCTATGCAGAAAATTAATTTATAACCTTCTATGCCATAAGTTCAAGTAGGTTTCAATATACTTATATATATGTAATTTGTTTGTGAGGGATAATGTTTAACATTCATAAGTGAGTCGTGGCAACAAATCTGTGATGTCTGTAGGTTACCTGTCTCTTTATCCTAATATGGGGTCTCAAGGACTTGACCAAGGTGAGGTTTGGGTTTTCTTAGGAATGGTGGGAAAGTAGGTCAATGGAAGGACAGCATAATAAGGGAAGAATTAATGTGACATGGCTTGATTTTTCCACCTTCACTTTGAATCTCCTCTTGGATAAGGTTATAAGAGTTAAAGGTTTTCTTGTAGAGATTGGGAAGCAAGTATAGGATTTCAATTAAAAAAAAAAAATCAGCAAAACTTACATAAGAGTTAGTGGGAAGTACAGGAATATCAGTATTGTAAATTACAAAGAGGATAGGACTAGAAATTCCTCCTTATGGGCACCAGCGAGTTGAGGAAAGCATGGGGAAATGGTATATCCATAGGATACAGTGAAGAAGCTTCAAGAGAGACAGGAGTGGATGATGATTGATGATATAATAGGAAAACTCAAGTAAATTAAAACTCCGTCAATCCAATACTATAATCTGATGAAAAAATGAATCTCTGCTGCTTCACTTTGAATTTTAAATTTTTTAGAAATTTAATTTTAATAGATAGTTTATTAACTTTAGGTAAAATTATTAAAAGCAGCAAATAATTCTTAAAAATATAAATAAAATCACTGAAATTCAGTTAAATTATTATAAAAAATTGGACTTTATATAACAATCAATCAATATACAATAATAAATTAATAAATGTAGTAATTAATGTTATGAAATGCTGGAGAAATTAGTTAGGGTTTTGGCCAGGATCAGAAAAATAAAATACTCCAAAATTGTTCTGTAATTATTTTATTTTTGTCAATGTTTCGACTTTACTTGTAAGTCATCATCAGGGTGATAGTGGTGTCTGGAGAGATCATTAACCTCCCTTGCAGATCAATAAAATAATTAAATAACAATTTTGGAGTATTTTATTTTTCTGATCCTGGCCGAAACCCTGACTAATTTCTCCAGCATAATACTGTGGAGGTCAACAAATCTCTAACCATGTTATGAAATAATGGTTGATGAGATTTTGTTTTCTTTTTTTTCTTTTTAGTTATAGAATTATAGACNGGTTTAGTTACTTTTTAAATTTAACCTCATTAGAGTAGTTAGGTCATATTTATACTTAACCTGGTTCGGTACCTTTAGCAATGTAAAATCTATTTTTTCAAGACTTTTTTTTTAAATTCTACCAACTGCTTTAAAAAAAATAAATATTGTCAATTATCAAAAATAATCAGGGGATATAAGTTTTCTAACCTTAATTTTGAAATTTCTGCCTATAAACAAATATTCTCACAACCAGCTTCTATATAAGTTCTTTATTTTAATTTGAAATGAAAAAAAAAATAAATCCCTTGAGTCTAATTTTTTTTTTTTTTAATTTACTATGCGCTTTGGGCTCTCCCTAAAAGGAGTATCTTAAAACAGCTGAAGAGAGCTACTTTTATAAGTTACCAATAACAGCTATATCTATAAAATACAAGTACAACACACTTTATAAAGTAGATTATTATCACATAAATTGAATACAAACTAATTTAAGATAGTTTAAATTGTATATGAGTTATCTTGCACAATATAAATTATAAAGTGATTGTTAGAGTTGATATTTAATTCCTAAAGACCCTTAATGTGATAATAGGCTGAGAGTGCAAAAGTTACTCACTGCAATTCAACCAAAACTAATAATTACCAAGCAGTGAAAATTAAATACAAATTTAGAAATGTATTTTGTATAAAAGAATTAAATTGAATTTGAAATGTTGTCAAATTTTAATTTTTGTGGAGTAACAAATGCTTAAAGGCAAAATAATTTTTTTAAATCTAAATCTACAAAATAAATTATTTTTAGTTTAAAAAAAAACATTTTACCAATTTCTTTATTATTTTATTTTTATTGCCTAATATTTAGGTTAGGACATGACTTTCATGTAATAACCTCTATCAGCCAAAGGTACAAATAATTTAATCAATGAAAATGAATAGAACACTATAGCATATGATGAGAAAGTTATAGAACATAAGATAAATGGAATGTGGCACAAAAACCAGATCAATTGAGGTAAATGTTTAGGAATTTAAAATTCTTAATTTAACTTATAAAAGTTTACAGAAAATGGTCACATGTACTTAGCAACATTGCTTTCACACGAGGGATAAACATTTTATACAATTAGTTCATATGTTTTTGAGAAAATTTAACTTTGTTGAGAAACATATATATTTCATTGTATGGTTTTCTGATACTTCACATTATAAAACATAAAATGCCTATAATAAAATAAAAGTTGAGTGTAAAGAAAATAAAAGATGTCTCACTGGCTTCAGATCACTAGTAGCTGTGTTGTTTATGGGAGCATTATCAGTCAGAAAAATAAATTATTTTAATCCCAAAATTTAGAGAAGTCAGCAATGGCTTTTCATACGACTATAGGCCATGACTTCTTGAGGTAAATAAATTTATTGGCAGAAACAGTATATTGGATAATTATGAATTATCAGTAGGGTGATACAGTTTATAGAAGATATAAATAAATACCTAATTATTACATTTGCCACTGATTCATAAGTTTAGTACACAAAGATTGTGATGCAAGTAGTATTCCTGAAAACAAAATTATAATAGTCCTAATTTTTTTTTTTTTTTTTTGTAGGTACTTTGCTTAAAGAAATGTTATTTCTTATATTATACTGAAACTTAAAATTTTCATTTCTAAAGATTGAGTCGTCTTTTGCTTAAACAATTTTTTGTTCACAATGTTTTTGTCAGCTTGATCAATTTCAAACTCAATATTTATTTACTATATTATAATATCATTTTAAATAGATCAAATTAAAACTTAATACAATTTTCTTTGAAAAAATCTTTCATCTTAGCTAACTAAAAATGTTTTCATTTTAGTCTGTTGGGGTAGAAGAGATTAGCTCTAATATGGGTAAGAAAAAAAATTAGGCTTGTAAATGGCCAAGTAGGCTAAAACCAAATTAATAAAAAAAATTTAACATAANATGGTTCCCTTAATATTCGAATTTTAATATCATATGATTAATTCAAATAGCACATGTTTGACAACATTTTTTGTTTCCTTATTTAAAGGAGAAAAATAAACTGAATTGATGAAGAAAACTCAAAATAAATTTAAACATAAGCTATTTTAAATAAAATAACAAAGAAAAAATAGGTATTACAAAAATTAAAATTATTTCATATTTTAAGGATGTTTACTTCTTTTACTTCTTTAGAAAGGTAAGGCAGTTGATGACTTAGTGCACTCAAATTCCAGTCACATAATTCTACAAGTTACTTATTGGTGCACAAAACACCAAAATTCACATTTATTTTAAAAATAGTCACTTTTTCTTTTATATTTATTTACAATCTATATACATTAATTGATATATTAGATATAACATTAATAGACAAAATTTGAGAAAATAACAGTACACTAAATTTATATTTAAATAAAATTAACAATTAAGTCAAAATATGATGATAAATTTTAATTGACAAAGTACTAAAAATGGAGGAAACTTTTTTCTACTTAAATTATTCTTCGTTAAAAAAAAAATGAAAAGCATTAACATATCTGTAATTATATTTCTGCCTGGTCCATAATTTTTTTGAATATTAAAATTCTCAGTGATAAAGAAATTTAAAAAAATACTGATAAATAACAAAAGTATTGACAGATACAAATCCAGAAGATTTTCAATAAATCTATAGGACAGCTGGAAAAGAAAAGTAGAATCAGGCTTTAATGATTTGATCAGAACTTTCTTCATCATTGAGAAGGAACAAGGAGAAGAAAATGGTATAAGACATGCAGGTGTTTCTTTGGGAAAGTTACTACAGTTCTGTAATAAGAAACATTTTGCAAAAAAAATAAATACTTATAAAGGTCAAAATAGTAAGAAAAAACTGAGCAACATAGCAATATTATATTATGAACACAAATGAATAAATTCATTACACTAGGATTGATGTTTAAAAAACATTTAAATTAGAAGATATTTAGTGAATATCAATGACTAAAACAACTTTATCACTAAGAATTGACAAACATTAAAATTCCAAGTAAGAAAAAATGGGCAGAATTTTATAAAAACTAATATTAAATAAATTATTTTAAAAGACAAAAATCAATCTATAAATAAAACAGATATATATGACTTAAATGACTAAAAATAAATTTCATTTTTAACACTGATTTTATTCTGAACAAAAAAAAAAATTCTTATAAAATTATTTTATTTTTCTGCATAATTTATCTTATCAAGTGAAAACATAAGATTTTCAATAAACAAATATGTTTGGATCAATATAACTAAAAACATTCTAGAAAATTACTTTAGTGAATTTAGAAAAGTACAAACATAGAATATATTTTATATTAGCAAAGTGTATGGTCAATTCTTCATGTAGGTTTCACAATAGCAAATTTAATTACAGTGAATGAGATAACAGTTACCACTTTTGTAACAAATAGCTAGCAACATAAAACTATTTTCTAACATAAGATACATATAAATACAAAAGGTTTTCAGCACATGTAGAGGTTGAGAGAAAATAGATTTTTTTCAATTATACATAGAACTATATGTTCTATTTTATTTTACCCCCTACCATATTAAAAATGTACAAGGTACTATCGAAGAAATGAGGTTTGCAATAAAAGAAGCTATTTTTTTTTCTGTGAGGAAATTTGAACTTATTGATACCCATTATTATAATAATAAATGCTTTGACTTTTTGGAAAGCTTCCCCAGTAGCCCCATGGCTCTAGACATTTTACAATAGTATGCCATACTCTCAGTGATCTTTTCTACAAGTAGACCCCAAATATTTATAAGAATTAATGGGTACCCAGGCTATAGCTTTAGCTTTTAGACACTAAATGTATCTATTCCCTCTAGAGATATATTTATTTTAGCAAATAAAATAATAATTCATGACTTTTGTACTCATATTAAATTTGATAAACATTTAATAAAAAAATAAGTTATCTTTTGGTACATAATTACCAAGAATGATAAAAGGACCTCAGACACTCACAGATGGGTGACTTTAACAATGGGTTAAAGCAAATTAACTCTCAATAACCTAGCATACCCATATGGGTACATCAGGCCTTGTGACAGAAAGCAGGCTACAGCAGGTCTGCCTAGCCTGTTGGGGCCTGCAAACCTAGTCTCAAGTCTCTAGGGGTGTCTTTCCTTTCATTCCACTACTTACTTCCAGTCAGTGCAGTGATCAGTTGGTATATTACACTTTTTCAAAAATATATATTAAAAAAATTGAATATTAAGAATTAAAGAGGTTATGTTAAACATGGAATATATTTCATATAAAAAAGGAGTATTAGATTAGACTTTTTGATTCTCACTTTAATAGCTTGTAAGCTGATAGGTGTAACAGATGTAAATGGTCATCATGGAATAATTTTCAAGGCAGGGAAAGAAAACAAAGTGTATGATTGAGACAATTCATACTGGCTGAGTTCTTACCTGTCAAAAAGTAGATAAGATACCATAACTAGTAAGCTAAAGAGAGAACAAAAGATTTAGGCAGAGACATAAGATTTAATAATTATAATAAGATAAGATTTAATAATTCTAAAGATGAGTAAAGAGAACTTATTGAGTAGACATATTAGTCAGAAATAAAAAGAAAATCATGATGACAGACGCACTGCCAGGATAACTGCTAGTCCTGCACTGAAGGGAAGTGGTATTGTAGTTATTAGATAAATACCATCAAAAGAGAGTTCAATATGAAGACAAAATGAATTCATCTGAAAGTGCCTGTAGATAAAAAGGAATTGGAATCATTGAAAACCTATAATTGTAGTTCCTATGTATGTCTGTGGCAGTCTAATTTTAATTCATAAATTTATGTTTTCTAGTCTTAAGACAGGCAAGAAGTCATTTTTACTGAAAGGTTACTATTATTAGAGAATATATTTTATAAGAGCTGCTGATGAAAACAAATGTTTATGAAATTTTAAGAAAAACACAATTACTTATTATTTTAAATAGAATAAACTAATGGCTCTCAAATAGAACAAAAAAATAACTACTTTTGCTCAAAACTTAAAGCTCTTTAAAACAAAAATATTTTTCTTTAACTTAACAAGTTAATCAAGATTTGCTCAAAAGAAAATACTTATGGAATTCTCACTCTCATTAAAATCTGGCTTTATTAATATTTTCTTCAATATTAAATGGCTCCAATTAAAATGGACACAAAAACCCCCACCCACCTCCAAATGGAGTGAGAGAAAGAAAACAATTAATGAAACTAATTGGCATGAACACTGGGAATTGCAGTCCACAAAATACAGAAAGATTTTATTTTCAATTATTTGGTGTTGTACTTTTCTAAACTCAGATTACCAAAGTATCTGCATATGAATCCTTAACAATTTCTTTCTTTCGGTAAACAGATAATTTATCTCTTAAATTTTTTTTCTGTCTGATAATAATTCTGATCTACAAATGATTGTCTGTCGATGATGAATGGTTCCCTTAACATATAATGAAATAATATTAATTTTATTTGAAAAATTCATATAAATATATACGTTCTGAAGTTATTCTTTTAAGAATAGTTTTAAAACCACATAATTTTAGCAAGCAAGCTTTAGTGAAAAGTCTTCTACAAGTAAACTTGATATGCTTTAGATATATCATCTTAAAACTGTGTATATATAAGAAAACTAGTTGTTTAAGACATAGTTAATAGATAATGAAGCATCTGAATTATTTAAAATTCTAAACCTACAGAAATAAATACTGTACATATTTATAATATCATTCTATGAATATACTAAATAATATATTTTTTAAATAACTAGGATATAAAGAACAATAAATAACTTTTTTATAAATATGAAACTGAGATCCAACATTATAGAACTATGATTTTAGGAAGGTTTTATCACGTTGAGTTCAAACTAAAACTAAAAGATTTTTACTCATAAATAAAAAATTAAAAGTTTGCAATTTCTTTTTACAGCTGTAGGTGTTTCTTATAAACTTCCTTTGTTACTCAGTTTCCAAAAATTTGACTTTAACAATAAAATATTTTTAACAGATTATGATCTGAAATTGCAAGAAAGCACATAGTTAAGTTTAGAAATAAAAGAAAAATACTTAGAAATATTCTTAATGTTTTATCTTCTAAATTTTATTTTTGTTATTGCATTTTCATACATTTCATCAGTATGCATTCATACTGAGGTTTGTCTCCTTTCCCCTTTGCTTTCAAAGCTGCTCAGGGCCATTATATAACCCACAAAAATTGGTTCTTAAAGATCAGTTATCTTTAAGACACATTTTTTTTTATCCATCTATCCTGGTGAGGATTAGCCACAAGAAAATCAATATAATTTTAAAAAGTAATCAAAGAGTGAATTTTGTCATTAAAGTGTTTACCACAATAATCCTATATTGGAAATTTCAGACCTGTCGTCAGTTCATATAATCAATGGCATGAAAAAATATAAAGTAACGAAGACTGTTACTTTGACAAACAAAATTTTAATGAAATGAAGGAGATGAAATTAATCGATGTAATAAGCAGAGTAAGAGAATAAAAAACTTGTGAAAAATAAACTGAATAAAAAAAAACCAAACAAAAACAATTCTTGTTAAACAAACTAATAAGAAAGAAAGATATCAGTCCTCCAGCATAATTTTTACAAAGCAAGAGAAACATGCAATGGTCAGTTCATAAATTTAACATAACCTTTAGCATGGTTACAGCAGCTACTTTCTATTTAATTAATCAAATATTGGGCATCATTGAACAATTATAAGTAGGGGATGACTATGATGGTACATAGTCTCCATGAAATGTGGTGACTGTCAAAGCAGTACATTAATTTACTGAATTTGTTTCCTACTCTGATTTACATATTCATTCTGTTTCATTAATAATACATTGTAAAAATAATTTGTTTTTGCAACAGTACATAGGAGTCATATATACATAATAAATAATAATTTAGATGTGTTTTCAGTATTAAAAAGAGTTTTTATTTGGCAATTTGTGAAAAATGCCCAATAGAAGCAAAGGTTTAGAATATAATATTGCTACAAAGAATTAGGGAGAACAAGGAGAAGGAAGTAGCAATTGTTTGTAGAAAACAGAATTGCCTAATCAACGTTATGAAAGAGCTCCCCAGTTCGCTTAATTACTAATGCGAACTTGTGAACAGTAAGGAAGGGTCATGGCAGCACATGTGGAACTGCATATGTTGGCTTACTTATTATTCCTTTAGAGAGAGAAAAAAAATGTCGCCCATTTTGGATCAAATCTCAATGCATCAATAATTTTCTGGTGTATCAGCCTTCCTTATTTATAGCAATCATAATTTCATTATTTCACAATTTCACAATAGAAGCAATATAAATAGCATAAGAAACACCTTCAATCTTAAAGAAAAAAATTGCATTATAAACCAATTATCACATATATTTTCTCATAAATATTTACACAAAAATATATTAAATAAACAAAGCAAGCATACACTATATTAACTATAAATTAGCAGAACCAAGAATAGCTGAAATGAATGGAAAGTTCTTTTAACTACTATTTTATTAAGTTGAATATTACATGCTGATTAAGAATAAATCCTACTGATCAGCTTAATTCCATACTATAAAAAATATAAGATATTTAACATTATTTGGTATGCAATAATTTTACTTATAATTATTGAAGTAATATCCAGTCTCAAAGTTAGCTCTAAAGTAATCAATTTCAGCAGATTACAAGCAGTATTTCTATACTTCGGAGAAATGCAATATGTTATAAGTGATTAAAATTTTGGTAATGATAGATAGCCCTAGACAGGTTTAACCCTAAGGATTGATCTGAAGAGAAATAATGAAAACAGTAAAAGTGAATGCTTGACTGCTCTAACAAATGAATAGGAGCTCTACAGGGTGTAATGTATGTTGCACCAGAACAGCATTGAATGCCTTTATAGCAAGATTTTTATAATGCTTTCAGATGCACGTAGTTAAGTTACTTCTCAATTAATTAATTTTTTTAGATCTATTCTAGTTTTGTAGAATAATTTTGAATAAAATGAAAGGATGTTAAATCTGAAAAAATCAGTTAGGCTTATTTTTAAGATCAAGCCTAATTTTTAATTTTTTAATAATAAGAAAGAAGAAAACAAGTTAACACTTTGATTCATCAAGCTCTCCACCATGAAAATTTGTTATTTTAAACACTTATACGTGTATATATATAATGCATCTTAAATATTTGCTTGGTTAGATTTTTTAGTGTATTATAAATTTAATAAATATATTGTGCTTTCATAATAATTGTAAAACTACCTCATTATTACTGATGTAATAGGACACCTCAGAGCTCACTTCCATCAACTCCACTTTTTCCATCTTCAGAACTTCTAGCAGAAACATTTCTAACCTTCTTTCAATTCTACTTGTGGTTATATATCCTCTAAACATATCATTCAATCAAGATTCAAATATATCAAATATTCAAATATCCATTTAATCATAACTGGCAACCTGAGTATTAAATTCCTTGCCATCTCTCATAGAAAGGTTAAATATGAAATGATTTCATCTTCCTTCATATATGTCCAACATTTCCCATTTTTCTTAAACCACATCTCTTTTGAGATTATTTATTTTTTGTTGATACCCCTGCTCTTCTGTTTTCTGACCAGAATTCAATGACTTTCTGATTAAAAGCTTATTTCAACCATCTATGATATCCAAGTTCTGAAACTTTTTTCCAAAGTTTATATTCTTCCACAACAAAAAAATTCCTGAATTTACTTCAATAGCTTATTTAAACTCCATTGACTTATCCCAGATCCTTTTCTAGATTTAAAAATTAATTTCTGACCTCCAACCAGTTTTCTATTCTGACATACATTCTTTGTTTGCTGGGACCGGGGGGCGCCGCGGCCTGTCCTGGGGCGGGTCGGGGGCCTGGGTGTGTTGGCGTGTCCCGTGACTACTCTTGCTTCTGGACTACTCATCACACGAGAATATGTGATCTCCAGCAAATATGGATTACTATAGAGATTATTTTAAAAAAATAAATAAATTAAAAATAACAGGCCCTGATAACCATGGCCGTTGAGTGCCTCTAAACTACAAACAACAACATTCTTTGTTTTCTCCTTCCAATCAGTCAAATTACTCACAACCTACTAACAGCTCTCCCATACACAGCAAGTAACTTTCTGACCCTACAGCATTTCAGCCAAGGTTTTCACCTTGAGCTTTCAAGCTTCATTTCTTCTCTTAAATTCTCTAATTCTAATTTTCAATGGTTCCAGTCTTTCATTTTTGACTGACCTCAAATAGCATCCACAGTTACAACCAGATTTCCATTCCCCTCTATTCAATCAGGCTCCTCTATATCGTCATTTTACTACTACAATAATTACTTCTCTTGAGTTATATTAAATTCCTATTTCTGCTTGTATGCCAATGATTCCCAGATTTACTTTAACACCCACCCTTACAAGCCCAATAAAGCTGCTCAAAGGATTCAGGATGATATAGATAGGATCATAGTATTGACTCAGTTTAACAAACTATTCTAAATGCTGGTCAGATGAAGGTAATGGTTAAAGGCTCAACCTCTCCCTCCAAATATATTTTCACTACACCCCCTGTTATTTCTCAATCTTACTTCCACATCTAAAACATCCTCTAATTCAAATCATCTATTCTACCCCAAATCTATCACTCTTCAAATCCCTTCTATTTTTCTCCTTTCTATACAAGAAACTGGGCTCCCTTAATTTATTTTTTTTCCTTTCATGTCTTTCCTTTTTGACAGTGTATCTATATTATTAATATTACATTGTTATATTTATATTAAACTAATATGTTTCTAAATATTCAAATATTTTAATATGTACTATAATGGACTGTTTTTTTGTTTAAATTTGTTTTCACTTCATTTACTCTGTTATTTTTTCATTATTAACAGACAGTTTGGCTCTAAAATAAAAATCCTTTTTGATTATATTATGTTTAATTGTAATTTTAGATATTAATAGAATAAAAATAACAATTATTGCAAGTAAAATTTCTAACTTTTCGAGTTTGCTAAATATAAATGAATAGCAACATTTTTATGCTGATGTTCTAATAAGCCAAACTGATATATCAATAGATAGTGAAAATCTCCAATTTTTCCTATTTAATATGCAAAACAATTGGCATTAAGTAAAGAAATAAGAAAAATAACTCACTAAGTTGATAATTATTGGTAACATTAATTAATTTGGTAACACAGTGATAAGGTAAGGATATTTTTTAACTTAAGCCAAGAAACAGCTGACTTTGTTTGGCTCTAGCAAACATTTACTTCACATTTAGACCCCTTAGACCTGTCCAATGCCATGGAGACTTAGGAGTCTCTAAACACACCATTACCTATGTCTTTACCACTCAAGGCAGTAACACCTTCCGAGGTCAAGTATATAATCTCTCCTCTGCCTAAGTGCAAATCACCCGGATATGATTTAATCACCAGTCAAATTCTCCGTAATCTTCCCAAAAAGGCAATTGCATTCCTTGCCTACATCTATAATTCTATACTTTGAACTACACACTTTCCACTCCTCTGGAAATATTCCGACATAATATTATATCCCAAACCTGGAAAACCACCACATAATCCTTCATCATACCATCCTATAAGTCTCCTTCCTTCACTTTCTAAGGTATTTGAAAAAATTCTGTTAAAACGAATGATGCCTTCCATTGAACCTTACAATATCATCCTAAGTCATCAGTTTGGCTTCTGATGTAAGCATTCTACTATCCAGCAGGTGTTTCGCGTCGTAGACTACATTTCCTCTTTCCTTGAGCACAAAGAGTACTGCCCAGCAGCTTTTTTGGATGTTTCTCAAGGATTTGATAGAGTCTGGCACAAGGTCTTCTTTTTGAACTGAAATCCATACATCCTAATCCTAACACTTACCTAATCCTTAAGTTTTACCTATCCGACGCTTTCTTTAGGGTTCGGCAAGGATTAGATTACTTCAATTTATATCAAGTGGAAGAGGAAGTTTCTCAAGGTAGTGTGCTTGGACCTATTCTATTTATCCTCTACACTGCTGACATTCCTACCCATCCAAGTACCCTCTTAGTTCTATTTGCCGATGACAAGGCTATCCTATCTTCCACCACGATCCTAATACCGCTTCTAAAAACCTACAAGATCATCTTGATAGCATTCAGAAATGGTATGGCGAACGGAAAATAAAAATTAATGATGCGAAATGGGTTCAAGTTAATTTCTAATTATGAAATAAAAACTTTCCTAAAATTGTGAAATTTAACAATATTCCTTTACCACTCACAAATTCCGTTCATTACCTGGAGTTCCATCTTGACTCATGACTTATATGGGGTGAACATATTAAAATTAAAAGGCAAGAACTCAATCGACGACAAGGACTCCAATACAGACTCATGAATATAAATTCCAACCTTACAATAGAAAACAAACTAACGCTCTGAAAGACATTACTACGAACAATCTGGACACAGGGTGCAGAAATTTGGGGTGCTGCAAAGCCTTCTAACATCCAATGAATCCAGTCCTTTCAATCAAAAACCCTCAGAATAATTTATTTCCTATGCATCCAATTCCTCCCTTCACCACGATTTTAATATCCCTTTTTGCTCAGAATCTAATTTCTTCCCGCTTCAGGCTTTTCCACAGTAAACCACCATTCCATCCTAATCCACTAGCCCAGACCCTGTCTTCCAACTCCAACCCCTACAACCCTCCTCGTCGACTCAAACCCTCCTGGGGACCTAGTCTATAAATAATTTGAGAGTTGTGTTATCTTCTCTCCTCATTTGATTATCATTCAATGTCAATTTTACTACTCAATGTAATCAAATTACAAAATAGTTTTATTTTTAACAGAATGTAATAAGTAGATAAAGGTAAAAAAAAAATAAATAAAATAATTTAAAAAAAGATTCAGAGGCACTCAGTAAAAATTCATTCTTGAAAGAATGAAAATTTCACCCACTGAAAATACATTTTCTTCTGATTGGTTTAGCAAGCTTTAATTCAATATAAGGTTGGTTGTTTTTATATTGACAGTGAGAGAAATATTTGAGATTGGAAAAATCTGACATGAGTGTTATGAATATTACATTTCTATTCTGCAAATATACATATCTGTTTTTGTTTTTTTTTAGCTAAACTATCTATCCCAAAATCTTTAACTTTTAGTTCCCAATTTATTCTCAGTTTAAAGAAAATGAAGTAGGAAAGCCTGTCTTTCTCAAAACGTTTTGTGAAAACATACATATTTACTACATAACATAAATTATCTGTGCAAATAAACAATTGTAATTATTTTCAATATGAAAATTTGAATGAAAAAGGTATAAAATAATAACAGAATCATGTTCAGTTTATTATCCACATTTCATCCCAGCACTAGAATCAAACCCATGTCTGGCTATTTTAATTGCAATTAGTAAATGACAAACTGGTTCAAATAATCCAAGCAAAGGAATATTTAACTATTAGCAGATAAATAGACAGCAAAATCCCAAGTTTTTCTGATTTAAATTATGCACAGATTTAGTGCATACTAAATCCCCTATGTTATCCAAAATAATTAGTTTTTGTTTCTCTTTTTCTTTTTTTAAATCACATAACTATATTTTTATATACCTCATTCAAGTAACTGATTAAGAGTGGATATTTAAAATATCATTGGCTGCTCAAAGAATCCAAGCAAATGAAACTGATAATCTGGTAGTACTATCACTTTTACAAGTTTGGTGATCGGTAACTGTGCATATGTGCTAGTTCAATCCTGAATTTAGCCAGTATTAATTAGTTGGAGCTAAGTTCCATAAAGCAAATCCCTGTTTGGAACAAGTGTTTAATTTAAAAATTATTTCCTGGCCATAGCTGTCTTTTCAATAAATGTTAATCAAGATTCCAATGCCACATTAATATAGCATTCGTAATATTTTTTTAAATTTTGTACATATTAGAATTTAGTATTGCTAAAGGATCTAGAACCAAAAGTAAATTAATTTTGTCTAGGGTAATAGCAAGTTCCAGGAGAAGGTTCTGGAGGAAGTTCCAGTGTTTTATGTGCTTACATTAAGCTTTTATAAGCTCATATAGGAAATTAATTATTGATACAATTTTTTTGTTTAAACGAAAGTAGTAAAAAAATAAAAGTACACAATTTATAGTTTTAAAGACATAATAAATTAGAAGTTGGGTTCTCTGTAAGTAGCTCAGGGGATTCATTTGGGTCATGCAATTCTGAAGCTGAGGGTTCAAATCCTGCACAGGGCATGATTTTATTTATAAATAAAAGCTTGTCCTGAGCCATGGATGTTTAGAATAGGGTGGCAACCTGTTGATAGTCACTCCTTCCATGACCATAAGTAGTCGAAAGGGAGATTAAGAAATTATGCTAGTAAAGAGTATGGTAAACATTTATCCCTCTGGAATTAAAGATCTATAGGAATCAGCAGGGATTTTGGATAACTCTGATTTATTTTTCAGGTTATCAAGTTCTAAAATCAAGGCAAATCATTAAAAATAATTTTCTACCTTTCTCCATTTCAGTTTCATGGTTCTACTTGATCAATTAAATCAAGTTTAATAATAATCAGACTCCTAGTTTAGAATTTGAGAGGTCAGAGATCCTATTATCTAATAATATACACACATTTTATCTAATCAAAACACAACACTAATCTACATAAATTAGTGATATATTAAACATATAGCTCTTTCATCTAAGACACCAAATCAATATGCTCATTACAGTGCTTATAAAAAACATTTACTCCAGAATAGGACTAACTATATATATTCCAAATAGTAATATCATAAAAATTAAATAATTAAAATACTATTATTTCGATTAAATGACTTACTAATTAAATGTATTTTATATCCTATATTAATGGTCTTAAATATTTTAGAACATTATTTTTAATTCTAATAAGATGATTTGTTTGTTAGTATTTTATGAAGAATAATAAATGTCGCCGGCAACATTTATGTCCAACAAATACTAACTTATGATAGTTTATCTAAACATATCATATATTTTCCAGTCGTTTCTGCTTACAAATAAGTTTTGGCAAGCACATCCCGGATGCATCTGCACTCCTTTCATTAAAGTCATCGAAAAATGAAAATGAAGAAATAAAAAAAAGACAGATTAATTAATTATATTCAGTACTTTTCTAAAAGATTAAGCCACTTATGTCTTATAAAATATGAAATAAATTGCAAAAACTGACCTGCATTTTCACATAAAGGTCAGAAATTAAAGTTCTAAAGGTCTGTTTACAAATTGGTGCCAAAAGAGTCTTATAAGTTCCATTACCATAAATGTGCTACTTAGTTAAGAAAATTGTTATTCCTGAAAACAATTATAATATTGAACATGAAAAAGTTTTATAATATCTATCTTCATTTTTAATACTCAAGCATTCAGCTGTAAGACCCCTTAGCCAGTCAATAAACCAATTTTAAGAAAAAACACTAACAAAATGTGGCCACAGTTCAAAAAAATAAATGATGCATGAAGGTGTGTTTGTGTGGTTTTCAACTTAATATATATATATATA
>KZ807624.1:329069-345774 GCA_000696205.2 Oncopeltus fasciatus | reverse complement strand
ATATATCGCTGCTCCGGAAGTATAATGACGCAACTGTAAAATTGTGTGAAATTGACATTATTGTGTTGGCGGGCTCAAAAATGCGTTTCTAATAACTTAAAAGTTGCAATAATAAACCACAATGTCTACAAGCTACTCTCATAAAAGAATCAAACCAAATCTATAGGTCATTTTATTAAGACAAATTAAAATTATTTTTCATTTGCTTGTCCTGTAAAATTTCAATTTTTTCAGTTGTGTCATTATACTTCCGGAGCATCGATATTATCCAACCCTGTATGGAAAGGAGTTTTCTTGATGGAGAGATGCCAATCAAAACAGTGAAATAACACTGGAATAATATAATCTTCACATCTTAGAAAAACTTTGCCAGTTTTGAGTAAATTTTGCACTTAATGAGGGAAAAAAAAGCATATAATGATATCAAAGCATATATTCATGGTACTCGAGAGTTGCATGCCAAAAATTAGGAACATTTAAAATTATTAGTAAATGTTTTTTCTTGCAGTTCAGTCAAGTTTGATCCAAAAATACAATTTAAAAAATGTGTATTTTTTATTATTTGCCTACATTTTGGCCATCTTCATGGCTAAGGAAAAACAAATTCATTAGAAAAACATAAAAAAAATAAATGATTTACATTATTATTACATAAAATTGCCATAACTAAAAGTAATGTTATATCAAATACTATGGAAAAAAAATAATAAAAGTGTAAAAAAATTCACCACACCTATCTCTTATGAAGGCGAGAGGGGATGTCATGCCTCCAGAATCAAATGTTCATGACTGAGAGGTAGGTTTTGGAAATTAAGAGAAATTATTAAGATGGACAACAAAAGAAGGGTGGGGGGAATGAGGCGATAGGTACAGAGGGAGAGGGGCCTGCCTCAAAGTGGGTAATACCAGGAAAGAAGGTAGGAATTACTCAATTACTCATACTCCCACCAGGTATGGTGAATTTTCTAACAAAAATTCTAAGAAAATCTTCATAGGAACATTTCATAGTTCCTAGAACTATTAAACTACTACTTATCCATGCCAATTTAATGACAAGCAAAACAACTTAATGAATAAGATAGGCTGCTTGAAATCCAATAATAAATGTAGGCTTGTTCTCATACTGTTGGATAAAAGCTTTTAAGGAAACCCCTAGGTTCCAAACTCATTCCAAATTAAGAAAGGTAGAAACCCAACTATCTACCTTTCTTAATTTGTAAGAGAAAATTTAGGACAAAGAAAATCATTCCTGAAAGAGAAGGGAAAGATAACTTAGATTGATAAATGAATAGAATAATAAATTTAAAAAAAACCAATTTGACCTGAGCATGCTTTGAAACCCAATGCCTGAGTACATTGAGAACACGCATGGTGGCCGCTGTAGACATAACACTCTCCTTTCTTCGCCTGGACCCTCCCCGACCCTCCTCCCTTCGCATAGGGCCAGGTCCTGATCCATTATCCCTAGGATTCGATGATGCTGATGTGGCAATGGCAAATGCTGCAGCTGCTGTGGAAGTACTGCTCCTGCACCAAAAACCCCATAATATTGTTTAATATCTTAAAGATCAATGAACCCCATAATTGTAGAATTTAAAAAGCAAAATTGAACAATTTACTTAATTTAACTGTTCAAAGAGAGTAATTTTTAATACATACAAAAAAAATAAATTTGTTTTTTAAGACAATAAAAAGTCTAAGAGAAGATATCACAACTTGTTGGCAAAGTTTTAGAAAGCTATGACTGAAATGAAATAAGGTAGTCTTATTTGCAAAGTTAACTTGCATTCTCAAAAATAAAGTATTTCTAAAACTTTAATTTATTATTAATTAAATAATTAATATTAATAAATATTCCTGTTTTTTACTAGGAGCAACATTACTTTTGACAATGGGGAGAGAAGATGCAAACTTTGTACTTTTTTATTTGCTAAGTTGTAATATACAAAATGAAGTGAGAAGTTGGTCTTCACTTATAATTGTTATGTATTCATTTAGAAGTGTGAGAGTTAAATATATTGTTTGAAAATTCATTTAGAAGCTATTAACTACTTATCTCTTCTCTTTAATTTTCACAAAAATACATGAAGTGTGCAATTATATAAATTAAGATTTTAAAACTCTATAGTCGTATTTGTTTTAAAGCAAACATAATTGACCCATATGTCTTGGTCAATGAGAATCATTGATTCGATGAGAATCATGACAATCTTCTTGATAAGACAGTGAAAGCAAGTAAAGCAAAAATCAAGTGAGTTCTATAAACATTACTAATCAATCTAGCAATCTTTCATGAAGTCGAAAAATAGAAAGAAGATGAAAATTGAGGCTAAAAATATATATGATTGTTTTACTTCTCATATAACAAAGAGGAGCAAGCAAAAAGCTTTTATCTGTTCACTTCATTGTGGATTCATTATTCACTGCTACAAGTAGACAAAATACACTCAAATAGTCAAAACTAATAGAAAATTTTGCATAAAAATTATTGCCACTCTGACTAGAATTATTGATAAAAATATGTGAAATCAACTGCACCTTTGCAATGAATGAGGGAGGATAATAAATACTAAAAATATTAGACACACAATTTGAATGAAAAGCAAAGTTAAGTATTTAGCTACCAAATTTTGAAGAAATACTTTTATTGAGGTTATTTACAGGTGATTTTTTGAAAGTTTTTTCAATTATGCCTGTTAGACAATTATCTATTAAAAAATCTCTGAATGAATGTGAAAGATTTAGGTATACTAACCAATATATAAAGATGTAGANTGTAATAAAAATTTTGTAATTTAAATAGTATTGGAATTAAGAAAGTACAAGGAGGTAATCTAAATGAACAGCTCATAAATTAAATATGACAGATGATTTGATTTGAATGTGTTAACATATTTTGTGAAGCAATGTTTTATCATTAATATATAAGTTTGTTTATTCCAATACCAAAAAGAGAAAATAGGTCTAGTCAAAACAAGGTAATACCAGAAAGCAAAACAAAGGAAAACAAATTTTGAAGAGTTCCGATTTGGCATTTCACAGAAACATACTTTGGGAAAAGTTTAAGAAACTTTGATTTTTCACTCTAATGCATCAAAGTACACTAAACACTACCTCAGGAATGCATTCCCCTAGTTGATAAGCAATGAGCTCTTAGACTTAAGATATTTAAATGGGTGTTTGTTTAAAATGAGCCTAGGTTTAAAGTTTCACTCCAAGTTTATAGTTTATCTAAAATGTTTTAAACACATAAAATCAAATTCTATATATATTACACAACTGTACCCCTACAGATATAGATTTAAATATAAAAAGTAATTTTATTGAAAAATTATGCAAAATAATTTAATTAAAAATATTGCTAAACAGAATTGTGGTTGAAAAAATGAAAATGTAAGGCTTAAGTTATATATATCCTAAAATTTTACTGCAAAATTCTTTACTTCCCTAATACACTTTAATTTGTACTTGTATACTTTATGAATAGTCAAGCTAGATTAAATTTTATGTAAATTCCAAAAAATAAGTTTTTAATTTTAAATATGTTTAGTTAGTACAGAGTTGGTTAAGACTCATTAAATGGTCAAGCATCACAATGGTCTACAGCGCCTCAGAGTAGGTAGGCCCAGCAGCCCAAATATTTATTTAATCCAAATTGAAGTTCTTAGCAATAAAATACTTTATTATAAACTTTTGAGGTTTTTATAGGAGACCTTTACCAGCGGTACCATACCAGGGAACTTTTAATAATAATTGAGATCCTCAAAATAATATTTACAATTATTATTTTAAGTAAAAAAGTTCAGACCATAAGGGATTTGAAGCCACGTTTACTGACTGGCTTCGAGCTGACCTCCACTACATGGACCCTAATCTCGCCATGTTAGAAACTTCTCCCTAGAGGTCTCCCAGCCTCAAAGGGCATGGATTTTTCTTTAAAGTAATAATTTTAAATTATACTACAAGAATTTCAATTATTTTATATTGTATCAATTGGATGCTCAACATATTATGAGTATTATTATTAATTAATTATATTATTATTATTATTACATATTATTAGGTATTATTTGCAATTATTAATCAATTAACAATAATATAGAATGATCTGAAATTCTGTCTGGATATCAAATAAACAATCCAAAGTAGCAATAAAAAAAAAAATGAGAAAAAATTTGATGGTCTGTTAAATACCTACTATAATGTGTTCATCACCCTATGACTGTTGAGAATAATCCTACCCTTTACTAGCTTATCCATTACTAGCTATGATTACCAGAGCTGAAAATGTTCAGTATTTTCAGTGTGGCTCCCTTTCAGTACAGGAGGAGTACAACTGTGATTAGCCAAACTTCCAAAACATTGACCGGACAACAGGTCGACTGCATGCAGTATGGATGATTCTATTCTTGGTATCAAAGGATACATAATTTTACTCCAAAAGAACAATAAAAATTTAGACTTCACCATAAACTCTTAAACAAAATGTATAATGTACAAACACAATGCAAAAATATTAATGCTATGTTTAAAAAAATATACAAGATGGAAGAAATAAGTTCTGTTCAAAGTGTTCTAATTAAGACACATATAAATAAATATGTGAAAAATAGTGAAAAATAAATTTCTCTGTTGATATAGTTCTTTACCCAATGTGAAAATAATAAAGTAAAAGAAAATTTCCTGAAAAGAGACATCATTCTGTATTAAATAATAATGAAATCATAAAAATATTTTTTTATTTTAAAATATTGACACATATTTTAAGTATTAATATAAATTATTATAAATAAATAATTCACAGGCAAAATATGAAATACACACAAAAGCTCAAGCATTATGAAAATATAACAATATCGAAAATATTAATAAGTATTCCCTACTCCAAAGAAAACTTTTTTTATTATGCATTCAAAATGTTTTTTAATTGGATAGTATATTCACATAGAATTTTTTGGAAGCCATTCTGCATGCAACAGGCAAAAAGCAGAGCATCAAAAAACCATTCATATATTCAATTTTGACCATTCAAAAGTCATAACAAAAAGTTTATGGTGATTGAAAAGTTATAAGTAAACTAATGAAAGAACATTAGTACATATATACATAAATATAAATATATATATATATATACTAATACACATATTTGCAATATGCTATTATGAATGACAGAAATGCTGCATTGGCTATCATATTGGCTAAAAAAAAATGAAGCCTTCGAAAATATATGTTATAGCTTGGCATTTATTTTAATCAAAGTAGTGGATATAAATAGTGCAAAAATTAAATAATATAAAAATTGGTGTCTGGAGAGCTAAATATTTACTATTTGAAGAAAAATTCTACATCAAAATAAGATAAAAAATATCTGTTACAAACATTAAAATCACTATTTCTTTCTGGGGTAAGATTTTAAAAAAGAAATTGTTTTCATGCTAATCAGTAAAACAAGTTCTAAGTGGCCTATAGCATAAATGTCTTTAATCCCAAGATAATCATGAACTAGAAACAATAGAACAAAAAAAAAATTACTTCAGAAGAAACCTTTAAATTGGTAACAAGGAGTTTTCTACATCTGGTGTATCTGGTATGACAAAAATAATGTAGGAACCTGCGTCATCTCTTGTCCAGACGTAATAACTTTTTGGCTCTAATAGGAGCATATATGGTTCAATATAAGTTTTTAAATGTATATATATTAAATTATATTATGTCCGCATATATGGATAATTGTGGTTTATTTATGTGTATAAACATGTTTTTTTGTGTACATGTATATGTAGGTGTATACATGCTTAGTTTTGTGAACCGACCTAAATATTTTTAATTAAAAGTCATCTTCTAATTTCTGAGAGTTTTGAAGTGAAATAAATAGAAATATAAATAGTGTACAAGAAATAAATCAAGGATCCTAGTAAAGGAGCATAAAAGAAAGAAAATACAAAAATATAATCATATGGTAAAATCTTGAATACAAGGAGAAAAATAATGCTCAAAAAGTTTCACCAAGTTGGTAAAATAACAGTTAAATGGAGAAAGGAAAATGAGAGAATTGGATTTAAAAAAAATTTTTTTTAATGATCTCTAAATAAATTGAATGTAGCAAACTTAGAAAGAAATTATGAAACCAAAGGCATGTAGACTGGGCATCTAATATCAGACAAAAGACTAAAACCTATTGAAAAATGAGAATTAATATAAATATTAATAAGAATAAGACCTAGTATTGTAGAATATCATGATCCAGCTCCATCTACATATTTTACTCATGTGACATAAAAGATTTTTAATTTCTTATGAATTTTAATTTTTGCAGACAATAATCATAATCTCAAATTATGCAGGTGGTATCATATAAATTTTAGTTTTAGGGATAAAAAATAAAATTAACAACCTAAATAACCTGCCTACCTTGACAGGAAAAAGAAAAACTAGATAATTAAAGAAACAATATAGCAAATAGAAAAATCAGTCTCTACAGCAAAAATCTACCAATCAACACTGTATAAATATATACAGAGCATATAATTATTACATACAGATTATATAATTATACAGAGCAGAATTTCAGCAGACACTATGAACTTATTCAGGAATAACTCAAGAAACATGAACAGGGATTACTCCTTGCAAAGATGCTGATATTCTGCACAGTTGGCAGTTGGAGTGGAGAAAATAATGGCAGAATTAGAAGTGGAGTAACCAGCAAATAGTTCATCATACCAGGTAAGGAAATTACAAATAAGGACAATGGGACCAACTAGAATCTTTTTTAATATTTTCTTTAAGCCAGTGAAAATTATAAATATACAATCAAGCTTTACATGAGGAAAGCTTAAGGAAGAATTGGAAAATGTCCTGGATTAAGTAAAAAAGTAGTAACTTATAGAATTGAATAAATTTAAATTATTACTATATTTGTAATTATTACTATAACTTTTAGAATCTAAAGAAGAGTGCTTCTGGAATTAACCAATAAACAAAGCTATTACAAAAAATACAAAAAAAAAATCTATAAAGCTTTACATATTTTTGTATGATTTTAAATAAGTTTTTAACATTTTTTTGCTAGTTTGCAAAGGTACATGAAGCATTATTTATTTACCAAACATTGTAGTTATTATTATTAGCCCCAGTTAATATCATGAAAAATTTAACTTTGCTTTTAAAGAAATAATGGAAGTTACAAAAGATTGAAGAAATTTTCTAAAACTGATTTTAAAATGTAGACTAATTAACTCAACTTACTTTGTTATTAAACAAATGTATAACATATACTTAAAATCTTTTTAAGCCGGTTCATAAAAAATATTTATTAAGAAAATGAATTTTTGCATAGTAAAAGATTCTTAGTTGTGTTATATTGAGAAGTATATATAAATAAAAAAAAATTTTTTTCATTGAAAAGAGCATGCTAGGTAAAACCCAAAGGTAAGCAATTTGAATGCAAACTGATTGTGCAAACTAGATGTCACTAGCATAGTGATTCTAGGTACATTTTTCAAGCATAAACACAATTGCTTTAGGAATGGAGCAGCTTCCAAAAAATATACAATGTTTGCAAATTTACACTTTAAATTGACACTTATAATTTAATAATTTATTGATTAGTACCACAATCATATCTCATTAAAAATTGTATGTGGATTCAGTGGATATCATTCTGTGTCAAAGTAAGAATGACTAAAGTTGTATGACTTGACTAATCTTATAGACTATTTCATATGTCTTGACTCATTAAACTTGCTTAAACAGATGTATTACAGTGTTTTAAAGGATATTGATTGCAGATTGATATAAAAACAAAAACAAATAATTTTTAATGACTAACTTCATTCATATTAAATGATTAATTGATAAATTTGTATTTATTTCATTTATGGTATTTATACTACCTATTAAACCACATATAATTAATGAGAAATATTGGTTTATCTAAAATAAATGTACATCTTTGTTACTTTTACAGTATTTGCATAATATACATAATACATTGGTCTTAAGTTATCGAAAATCAATTTTCTGTTGTAGAATGCATTATTATGCATTTTCCACTTTTCCGTAAGTGGTTAACAAAAATTAAAATACAATAAGGAGAAGAAAGGACTAAAATGAACGATGGAAAACTAAATAAGCAAAACTTTCTCATAAGGAAATAATTTATTTATTAATATACCTTATTATATCTGATCTTCTTGAATATCAAATCTGAAAACACAAAAAAATCTCAGAAAAGACAGCTTGCCAGCAAATTAAAAGTGCAGGAGAACAACTCAGCTCATTACCATAATACATCAGCTAGTTTTCTAGATCTCTATAAAAGAAAAATACCAGAAAGCTGGAACAAAGGGTTTCATCCAAGCTTATCTGTTCAAACTTGAATATTGCAGAAATTTTATAGACACAGCTTTATCCTGACAAAATCCTAACAGATATCGTGCTCAATGGAATAAACCCATACTATGAAAAAGCCCTGGGTTTCAACTGGATTTTCCAAGGCATAGGAGAGTCTGAAGAAGGCATATATAGGCAGCTCAAAGTGCTCAGTTATGATGTAGAAGAATACTTTAGTAGCATTTAATGTTAAATCAGGACTGTGACAAAGAGGAGACTGTCCCTCCCACATGCTATTCAATCTTGCCTAGGAAAAAGTTAAGAGGATAAAAAAGAGGATATTATAGGGCATAAGTTGAAGTACATGTTGGAAGAAAGCATAAAATTTGTGGAATAAACAGATGAAACAATAACAAGAAAGAAGAAATATAAGGACTAGCCAATATAATAGCAAAATAGATAATCAGAGAATTAGATATTCTCAAAGGAGATGAATAACTGCCTTGGCTGAAAAAAAAAATCTATTTAACTCAAGAATTAAAAGGGTCATGCTGAAACCAATATCCAAAGGAAGGCAGCTATTAACACAAAGAGGAAACAACTAAATATTAAGTAATTAGTTAATAAAGAAAAAAAATGTTTTTATTTAATCATCTGAAGCTGTTACTGTCTCCATATAACAATATCAGATAATAAAATTATCAGTATAGTTCATACGCCTTAAAACAAAATTAAAACACAGCATTATTAAATGTTTGATTTTAAGGTTATTAGTTAAGGTTTGGTACTTTGAAAATGGAGAAATATACACTTATTCTAAAAAGAAAAATTGAGTTACTGGTGCAGCATGCTACATTCAATTTAAATAAATAAAGCATGAATATCACTTAATAAATTTAAGCCAAAAATAGCCACCTAAATTATATAAATAGTCAACATAGTATGAAAAAAAAGTTATACAATTTTTGGCAATAACTTGTAGTGATTTTCAACACATGATCAATTAAAAGCAATTTAATTTAATTAAATTATTTAATTTATTATATTGTCAGTAAAGGAAAAATTTTACATTGTTTGTCCCACTGTTACACTTATTGTGCACAAATTATTTTATCTACTATTAAGCTCGTTTGTGTATGTGATAAAGGCTGTGTTTAGACTTGAAATTTAAATTGTGATTAATAGAGAGCTTAATAAGAGAACAGCTCTTTATCAATTTTTTTCAGAAAATGTTTTTTTTAATGACCATATTTTACTCAAAGGATCTTACTTGAATTTTATGCTTTAATAATGCCAATTTGGAAGTCAATACAACGCAAGTTTTACAATGTTTTGACATATAAGTTAATAAATTTCAAGGGAGTATTAATTAATCTTTTGTTAGGCATATGTCTTTTTATCTGTGTCAAGGCAAGTAGCTTTGCAACTTTCAAATAATGTGAAATAAAATTAAAATCACGAAAGGAATAAGAAAAATGTAATAGATATGTATGTGATATTTTCAGGTAATATACCAGTTTCTGAAAAATGTAGACTCTACTAAATATACAGCAGAAAACATTTTCACTGAAGTGAAGTTAGTAAATAGTTTTTTTCCTCTGCAGTTGTATGTAACTGATTTTTTTTTTTTTAATTCAGTCCAATATTTTAGGTACTGCTCTCCAGATCCTATTGATGCTGTAATTACCTGGGTTAATGGATCTGAACCAAATTTTCAAATAGATCTTAGAAAATATGAAACAGAAATTAGAAAAATGGCAACTAAAAAATGTAAATTCCAGATCTGCCTCCCTTCTCATATCACTGCATCTCGGTAAAATTAAATTAGTGTAATTGGTAGTACATTTGATAAGAAAGAATTATTATACTATTANCAATATAATTTAAAATATATAAAGTATTTCAAGGATTAAATTAAAAATTTAAAAACACCATAACAAAATCATTATAATTATTCAAAAAAACACACACTTTTTTGCATCACAAAATATAAAGATGGTCTAAATTATACGTATATTTGAATCCCTCAGGAACAAATCACAAACAAATACTGCTTTGTCTTCTATTACTCACACATATGCAAACATTATATTTTCGCATCTAGTTTTCTAAATCACTCAGGAGGTAAAATATTTTGTTCAATGCTTGCTTAAATAATAATAAATAAGAAAAAAAACTAGAAGAAATGGATGAAACTTAAGGGAAAATTCGGAAAATGAATATATAAATGAAAACTGAAATGAATATTTACTCACCAGAGAGGCTCAGGTCGAAAACTAGAGAACGAGAATGAAGAAACAAAAGAGAAAATAACACAACTTTCAACAATTCACAGGAACAAACATTCTAATAAAAAAGGGTAAGAATACTAAAAAGCTCATCAGCAGTCAAGCCATTTTGTTAAAGAAAAAAACCTTAAAAACTCAAAATTTTGTACTGAATATTACAGTTAACTTGATAGTATTAATATTTTTTATGAACAAAAAATATCAATTTCATAAGAAATTATGAGTAAACTAGATATAGATAAATATAAATTATCTTAAATGGTGAAAAATTAACACTTATATTGACCTGGCTTTGTATTTAATTATAGAACTCAGTCAATTTTCATTTTTGAAATTTTACTATTAGAATTTTAAAAAATTTTCCAAGTCTAAGGACTTAGATGAGGTGAAGACCTAATTACCTCAATCAAATAACAATCAGGACTATAAGCAAAGTGAGAGATTAAATAGTATTCTAAAAATTTATCTTAAAAAAAAAAAAAAAGTCAGAGTCAATCAGAGAAAGAAGGCTCAAAGATTTCTTAGAAAGTTACAAAATTAATTAAAGGAATATCATTAGAAAGTTATGCCATTCATAGTTATTGTAGGTCTTAATTTAATAAAAGAATTTCTAAAAAACAGCATCCTCTTTTTAATCTATAGTAGAAAGAATATCTAAAGGGTTTAAAGTCTGCTGCTCCATACCAGTAATAGAGGCTGAGTGCAATGTTTGGATGTAAAAAAAACAATCAAAAATGAACCAAGCAAAAGGACATAAGAATGTGAATGAGAACTGAATGAGGCCTAAAGTTAAGTAGTTTTATAAACCAGACATCTGGGAATTGAGTAATTAACAAGTTTTATAAGCAGAAAAGATGGAACAACAAGTGGATGGTTCAGAAATTAAAGAACTAGCTGAAGCCCGGTTTTTATCAAAGTGAAGGAATGCATTTTTTCACCTTAAATTTCTCCCTTCACCTTTTTATTTTTTTTTTAAAGAAAAAGATAAATTGCACTTTCTGAATTTTATATAATTTTAAAGAAGATTTGATAAATTGTAAACACTCAAACAGACAGATATAATGTAGATACTAGACTAACAATGCATTTTGTTTTTTTTCTGAACAACAAAAGCAATTTAACAATACCATCCGAGTTCCTTTGTGTGGTGAGAGAATAATTATTTAGACATAATCATCACTTTTGATTCTTGATAAAGTGGCATCAAAAGCCTCTGACTATTTTCAATAACTATTTACAAAAGAAAGTTATTGCATTGGGAGTCTCTTTTAGAATTTTTGAAAAGGTAATTTATTCTTAAACACGTTTCTAGTTAATTTGTACAAAGTAACTAAGAAATTGGACAAGAAAAAACAAGATTCTATGGCAGAAGGGTAATATAAATAATAGGGGACATGTGAACTTAGTATTGGATAAAATTTAACTAGATTGCAAACAGAAAGCAAGAGAAAAAAGTCTGATTATAGAAAATTTAAATATATTAAATGGAAAACAGAAACAAAATTCAATTTTAAGGAATAAAAAACTATTAAATTTTGCTCAGTGATAGTGATATTTATTTATTAAAGCTGAGCGCTTTCAAGACTCAATGTCTTATCCTCAGAGTCCAGAAATCGTTCAGACAAGAATTTAGTAATGGACCATTACTAGTTATCTGAGGATGAGACATTGATTCTCAAAAGCGATCAGCTTTAATGAATAAATATCATTATCACCGAGCAAAGTTTAACGGTTTTTATTACCTATAATTGTATAGCTTTGCCACAGTTCATTAAAAATAAATAAAATTACATTTATTTAATTTAGCTTATGTAGTCTTTATACAGCAAAATTCACAAATAAAAATAGTAAAAAAAGCAAGAGATACTTAAATTAAGGCATAAAATTAAGTTGAGAAAGAGAAATTGGTGACTGAAAACAGAGTGACAGGACTTCCAAAGTGAGATCTTGAACGAGTATGAAAAAATGACCAGAAGGAAGTTATTCACTTCATATCCCAGCTGTCAAAATCACCAAGTAGTGATCGAATAAGCACTGAAATATGATGAATATTGGATCAAGGATATCATACAATACCAGGAAATATTAATTAAAATTCAAAAATGCATATTTAACTCTCATAGTTGAAGGTATTCTGCTGTTCTCCACATTGTTGAATCATAAAAGTCAAAAGGTGGAGTTTGCCTATCAGGCAGAAACGCACATAAGTGCACACATTGAATATTAAGTCAAAAAAGTAGAAAATATCATGAGATCAGGAGAAATAACACTGAGAGAATTTTTAAAGACAAATAATTTTGAATTTTAAATTAATATAATTTTGATTCCTGTTACAATAGAAGTAGCTATATAAAGAAAAGGAACTATTGCCCTCCCCCATATAAATGAGTAAAACCGGCAACCCTATCACTGCAAGGATGGAAACTACCACAAAGTGCTACTAGTGGGTCAGCACAAGCAAATATGCCCACTGAGGGGGGGGGGGGGGTCCTATCACATCTAATGTGAGCTGTTATGTAACAGGGTCCGATCCCAGGCTTTTTGTGCTTAATTAAGGGCCTTAAGTTTCTCTGATTTGGCACTGTGTCACAATAGACCCAAGGAGTCGAGATAACAGGGTACATTTCAGCCAAAACCTTATTTCAATAGTAATAAATACATAGTGTGTGCATACATTTGTAGAACATTACCAGAGAAATCTCTACCTACTCATGACAATAAGATATTGCTTCAATTATACTGCTTGATGACAAAGCGATACTCTCCTCCCACCCTGATTCCAAAACCGTTTCAAACAATTTACAAAACCACCTTGATGCTATTCAGCAGTGGTGTAGTAAATGGAGAATTAAAATAAATGAGTCCAAATGCGTACAAGTAAATTTTAAACTAAGAAAAGATTCTCCTGATAATGTTACATACAATGAAATCCCTATACCTCTCACTGATTCAGTCTGTTACCTTGGGTTCCACCTTGACTCACGACTCAACTGGAATGAACATACTAAAATCAAACGACAAGAACTCAACAGACGCCATGGACTCTTATACAGCCTTATAAATAGGTGCTCACAGCTTACATTAGAAAATAAACTGACCATCTAAAAGACTATAATACGACCAATGTGGACCTATGGTGCAGAACTGTGGGGTGCCGCTAAGCCTTCCAATATCCAACAAATAAAATCCTTTCAGTCCAAAATTCTCAGAATAATTGCTAACGCTCCATATTATGTGTCCAACTCTACCCTTCATCACGACATTAATATTCTTTTTGTCAAAGACCTTATCTCCACCCGCTTCAAACTCTTCCATAGTAAACTCCAATTTCATTCCAATCCATATGCCCAATCCCTGTCATCGGACTCCAATCCTCACAATCCTCCCCGGCGACTAAAACAGAGATGGCCTCGCGACCTCCTGGGCCTTAATGCCTAAACTTATTAGGAGTCGATGGGCCCCTTCTCCCTGCACAGTGATGACTACTAAATTGTTTTATTGTTGATTTTATTTTTATTTTATTATATTTTTTTCTTTTATTTGATTATATTTTTCTTCTTTTATTTTATTTATATTATTTTTATATATGTACATTTATTTTAAGTCATCAAATTACATGATGTTATATAACAGAATGTAATANATAAATAAAGATTTATTTAAAAAAAATTATACTGCTTAACCTAGTTGATAATTAAAATATTTTATACATGCTTTTTGTTTATATCAATTTCTAGAATTATATAATTTTTAATAAAGATAATAATTAGGAACATTGAAATATAAGTAATAATTAATGTTTTTAAAGACCGTCTTTAAACTTTCTTTCTTTAGAAAATATATTTTTAACAGCAATGTATAAAGAATATGCATACAAGGGATATATATGGTCCAGGTACATCTTAAAATACTATATTTAGTCTATTTTCTTCCTACTGAAAGTATTTTCTGATTTTTTTTCTTTCTTCAAATTAAACTTCTTTCACAACAATTTTGAGTGCAAAGAAACAGAATAAAAAATCTAACTGTAACTAAAGGAACATTCTGTTCCCTTGCACTAAAAATTGTTAGAATTAACGAGGGACTAAATATCACAAAAAATAAAATTCTTATTTTATTTTATTTATAAAATTCTTTCACTACAGTGTTTTTAATTTTTTGATTTATTTCAGTTATTGCTTTTTTAATAAGATTCATATCTCTGGAAATTAATTTTGGCTCTGTTGTATATTTCAAAATATCTTCTAGGGTGCCTGAAGATGACATAAACAAGATATTGTTGAAATATTTTTCTTGCATAATTTACATACATATACATGCAGTAGTAGTGAAAAGAATACCTAAGTCGTTTTATAAAATCTGAGAGACTGTTGGGTTATAATAATCCCTATCAACAAAACAGTGAGAAAGAAATACACAACAAAATACACACACAACTAATATTGGGCTATATTTTTCATGTCAATAATAAATAAATAACAATTTCCAAATGAATTTCTAAAAATAAACTTTTAATTTAACAATCTTATAGTTTTAATTTAATTTAACATTCAATGTAACATTGAATTTATATCTAAATGGATGACTGCAATAAACATTAAAGGATTTAAGTTGCTTACAACTCACTCAGAATCCAATGAGTATTATGAAATATGGGCTTTATTAAATAAGTAGTTCAAATTATTAAATAATTTTCTGATATATGCAATATTTATATTTAAAGATTAAATATACGAAGAATTATACAGAATTTTAATTAAATCCTAAAGATGTTTGCCTCAACACACTTCTATTTCTAATATTTCATTCTGTTCCAGCATACCTACTTACTTGTCAGGTATCTATAAACCCTAAGTACACATTCAAAATATCATTTTCACAGTAATATTTTGAGATAAAAAATGAATGGAGGAAAACATTAAAAGTTACTTTTCCAATAGAATTAACATTAGCAAAGGTGTTTGAATTAACTTTAAAAAAAAGATGTCATATTTTAAGGCTTTTATTCATAGTATACTTATGTTAGAATATAAGTATACTGTATAGGGTATTTTTGAAAATATTCTTTTTTCTTTGGAAGTCACACTTTATTATAAGGGTAATAAAAAATAAAAAATTATTTTCTAGAAATTTTTAATAAGAAAACAAATCAAAAAAATAAATATGTCCTACAGTCTCAAAATGAAAAAGTAAATCTTTGAAATGAAATGAAATAACAAAACTTAATAAAAAGGAAAAATTCGAGGAAAACGATCAATAATTGGTATTCCCACCTCTAGCTCTGATAATTGCTTCCATTCTCCTGCCCATTCCAGCGACCAGGGCTCTTACATGTTGTTCTGGGATGTTGTTCCACTCTTCCACTAACATTTCTCTTAAATCTGCCAAATTTTGTGGGTCTCGGGCACGGACGCGTCTTCCAAGCATGTCCCATACATGCTCTATTGGGTTCATATCTGGACTTCAGGGTGGCCAAACCATAACGTCAATTTCTTTTTGTCTGAGGAAATTTTGCACTGATCGAGCAACGAGAGGTCGGGCATTATCGTGCATAAAAATAAAGTTACCTGCGATATTTCTGGCAAAAGGTATTACATGTCATGTGGCTCAAGTACCTCCCTAATGTACCTGTTAGCAGTTATAGTGCCACGGTTCACAAAAACCAACTCTGTACGGGAGTTTAAATTTATGCCCCCCCCACACCATCACTGACCCACCACCAAACGCAACCCTTGGAGAAAAAGTGCAAGGAGCATACCTCTCTCCTTGCCTTCGTCATACCTTTTCCCGTCCATCTGGAGATCAGAGACAGAATCAAGACTCATCGCTGAATAATACGAGGCTCCAATCTTCCTGAGTCCAGTTTTGGTGCTCCCGAGCAAACCTCAAGCGCTCAACCCGGTGTTTCCTGGAGAGAAGAGGTCCAGTAGCTGAAGGATGGGAGGTCAATCCATAATCGTTGAGTCTTCTCACGGTTCGCTCTGAAATTTGCACATTCCTGAACCTCTGGAGGAGACCACGCAGACTGTTACCAGTTGATCGGCGATCCCGAAGAGCATGCAGTTGCAAAAATCTCTCGTCAC
>KZ807624.1:306932-327069 GCA_000696205.2 Oncopeltus fasciatus | reverse complement strand
TATATATATTGAACAATAATAAGGCATTCAAATATTAAGAGTGTTTCATGATACCTGTCAAGTCTTCAGAAGAATAATACAACTATCAATCCCCTAGAACAATACATTGTACATCAAGCAGGCCTTTTCTGGCTATAAAGAATATACATGCATAAAAATCAAAGTAACAGCAAATTTAAAAGACAAGTAACATTTATTTTCAATAAATGTGCTGAACAAAGCAACAACGGGATAAACAATAACAATAAAACAAGGCATTATTAAGATTGAATAAAAATATATTTTCATAAAACTAGCATCATAAACTGAAAGAATATTTGATCTTGGATAATGAAAACACTCAGCATTAATAAATAAAGGTTCAGAATAAAAAAATAAGGAAATATGGAACTGTGATAAGAAATTAAAAAAATAAATAAATAAAATAAAGAAATATAGTGGTAGAAAATATTTATCATTCATAAACAATAAATTAACAAAAAATAGAAACAATATAAGAGAAATTAAAAGATCTTTGCAAAATATACAGAAAAATGAAAGCCTCTGGAATTTGAAATAGTAAGAAAGAGAAAACGTTCAAGTAAAAATATAATTGTAAAATAAATGAAAAGGTAAAAAATGAAATCATAATAGGAAAATTATTTAATATGAGTGTAGAATCAAGTAGTATATTATAACTATCCAGAGGGTCAATGAAGGTCATAAAGGTAAAGGCATCATCCAAAGATGTACACATATTCAGAGATGTTAAAAATGACAACCTGAAAGCCATAACCTCCCAAGATGATAGAAAAAATTTGTCATTTATTCACTGATCTATATAATATGACTATAATTTTTTTCCCTAACTATGTGCAGGGTAGATAAGATCAAAATTACCCTCCTCAGTCACACTTTTCGGTACTTCATCAGCTCTCAAGCAAATTTAGCAATGATAACAAATGGTCGAGGGTCTTCTTATCTTGGCCTGTTTCTCTCCAACTAATCAAAATTCTCTGTGATAAGCTTGAGGTGAAGACGAGCCCCCTACACTCATCATCAGGGCCTCGAGCAACAGGCCAAACGGGTATTTCTTATATTTCCACAGATCTACAATTCAGCTCTTACTTCACTTGTTTCATTCACACCTCTAACTTTGTTATCTGGTTGTCCAATACTTTACTTTCCTCAATTAGTTAATAATTTCATTGTCACTCTGAGTCTCAAAGCACTTCTAAATTTGTATAAGACAGCTCAAATTGCTTAAGTGAGAAGACACTTGTACCTCCAAAAAAAACTCCTATCTCAATTATATTCTTCTTGTTAGAGTTAAATGGATTAGATTTTTGATGTCAGAAATCTTTTCCTCGAGGACCTTGAGTATAAATGCCACATGAAGCTCAACTGAAAGGGAGGTACTCTACTTAAATTTAAGAACCTTTAATGGCTCTATCGGTGTTCTTATACATAATAATTAGATATTAGATATACATAATAATGTAATATTACCCATAACAAACAAGCTTGCACCCATTATTTGTGAGAGAAAAATGGAACTCCCCACCAATTGCATTTTTAAAAATTACAAAAATTTTAAAATTGGACACAGCATGACAGAAATAACAGAAACAATAAAACAAAAACAGTCACCTGTAGGGTGCTCTCCAAGAGGAGGAAGAGAGTTTATAAAGATAGTGAGGTGGAAGAAGATAAGCTAATTCTTGAAGCCACAGTAAGTATTGAAGCCTGATAAGTACAGTATTCCTTCTCAGTGCTATATATCTTGCAAAATACATTATAATTATAACCTTGGGAACTGAAATGTCAAAAAAACAACAGTCAACAACCAGTGGGGAAAAAATAATAAAGGGCAACTTTATACTACTAAATAAACAAAACTTTATTGAAGCAGATGCAACCACACTTCTGTATCAGGCCAATGGTCTTATGTAAAGAAAACTACAGTAGGTACTTAAAGGACATGGCTCCTAGGCCCTCCCCCAACCCAACAAATTTATAATAAGAATAATTCACAATTTCTGAGGCCAACATTATAAAAATAAATTATCCAAAAAAAGAAAAAAAAAAAAAAGTTCTTCAACTGTCCATCTCTTAAAAAATAACCTTTCTTGCCCATTTCAGAGTTATTATTCATTTATGATGATCATTATTATTTCATAATGATGATGATAATAAAGCATAAAATAAATAACAACAATAATAATAATAAATAACAGAAAAGGCTGACAGTAGATGCATAAACTAATGTATTGTTATTATTTTGATAGTCTTTTATATGTTTTAAAAGATGGGTACCATTATTATCAAAGCTAAGTGAAATATTTTTACAAATGTGTAAAATTTAATAGAAAATAATTTAACATAACAATTTTTTTAACTTGCAATAACATTCTTCCAAAGAAAGTCATACTAAGACAATAATAACAAATTTAACGCAAATGGTTAAGTGGTTTCCTGGATCAACAAGAATAGCTCTGGCCCAATTGCATATTATTCCTTTGATTATGTAATAATAAACTTAACTATTATTTCACCGTATATTCTTAAAATACATATTGTTGTAATGAAAAAAAATGTACTTGAATATTATGCATAGCATGCATAGTTAACATAAATCCTGCAAAGCTAATATTTTAAATCAGTCTAGCTTCTGTTACCACTCCAGTGATAAGTAATTTAAAGGTTTAGATAATTATTTCTATCAAGATAAACTGTAGATATCAAGCAATGATAAAAATACTTAATAAAAAAGGCTTGGCATTTTATGTTCTTTTTTAAATTGAAAAAGCATATATTCATATTTTTAAGCAAATCATGCATTTAGATATTTTTAAATTCTATAGAATTTTTACAAATTATACATAAAATAACATAAATCCAATTCTAGTTCTTTGGCAAAATGACTTTTATTATTTTGATTTATTTTTTAAGTATGCATATTGGTTAAAACACTAAAAATGAGGATCAAATCAAAATGTTATAACTAAAAAAAAAAAAAAAAAAAAAAAAAAAAAAAAAAAAAAAAAAAAAAAGAGGTCATGTTATCCCGGGACTGCATAAACTATGGGAAATCCCCTTGGTATAGTAGTTGATAGATATATTTATTTGTGCTTTCACAATATATATATAATTGCCGCTTCCACTTCTGTCNATAAAATTTAAAAAAAAAAGTAAATTATTTGAATTTTAAGTTTAAAAAAAATTTCATAATATTAATGCAAGCACATAAATATTCAACATGATTATATAAGAAAGAAATATTATCTTAGTGGATAAAAGCCCCTGCACAAATAAATTAAATAATTTAAGTGGTAATAAACAATCAAAAATGTTTGATATTGTATTGAGCTATAAGGGGAGATAAAATCAAAGTACATACTCATCAAGGAACTTATTTTTTTAATAGTATAATTAATTTTTTTTTATTTAAAACCTTTTAGTATAGGTTTAACATTAAATTCATCAGTTTAAGGTCAAATAAAAAATTTGGCTACCATTATTTATTCCATAAATTTTTCTGGTGAAAGCTGTTAAAATAATTACAAATTAATAATTTTATTACAATCTTTATTAAAATTTTAATAAGGTATTAACATTAATCCGGTTAATTTATGTGTCCTATATTTAATGGTACTGGTCAAATATAAATATGAATAATAATAAAAACTAAGAATGAATATAATAAATTTATCAAAATTGCATAGAATTTACAGAAAACATAAAAAGAATACAAAGAAATGGGTTGATGACAAATTTAAAAATTGTATGTTCTTTATGTATGTACTTGAGAAAAATTAAGTAAACAAAATATGCAAAATAAAAATTTTTCTTCAATATTCGGGTATATTATATATCATTATCAAACTGCTATTACATTACTACTTATTACATTTGGCGCTGCGGACAAAAATTTCAATTAGTAAGAAGAAGACGAATAAACAATGTTTACCGGATAAAGAAGAAAAATACGTAATTCTTCACATTCATTTAAGTTGGAATCATTCAATCCAGAGAATGAGGACTGGGAGTATTTTATACATCGATGTCAAATTCAGCTGAGGCTGTCCGGTATACAAGGCAAGGAAGAAAAAAAGGGATTTATTGCTAGTTAAGAGTCGGATCAG
Source organism: Oncopeltus fasciatus (assembly GCA_000696205.2). Lineage (NCBI taxonomy): Eukaryota > Metazoa > Arthropoda > Insecta > Hemiptera > Lygaeidae > Oncopeltus > Oncopeltus fasciatus. Next base: position 322,945 of record KZ807624.1, on the reverse strand, counting down.
CAAAATTTAAAATCTTGTTGACCATTTTTGACCAAACAGAGTGGAAATTGTTGGCTTTCATTAAATCTTATTATTTATAAATAAATTCTATGTGAAGAGTCATAGTCCCATTAGGGAACGTGTTAAGTTCACCCAGCGTCAGTGGTCGGAAGGCTCATCAGCGCTAATCAGCTAATTATATGCATTAACAACATGGCCTGGCAGCGACAGCTACTCAAAGACAACCCTTCCGTCTCTGCTGATTGAAGGCAGTGGAAAAAACAGCACTTCAGCTCGAGCAGACAGACATCGAGAAGAGGAGGCTAGCTCACTCCTCGTCCGGGCAACATACTACGCCCCGGGAAGCATTTCTTGTTAAACCTCAGTCTAGACCTTGCTCAAAGCCTACTGTCCTGGTCTGGGGCAAGCACTGCTTTCGCTGAGCTAATTCTCCTCATCAGGATGGCGAGTGCCTGGGTAAGACCTGCCACAGGTGTGGCGACACCAATCACTTGTCAAAGGCCTGTCTCAAGACCGCCTCTGCCGTTCAGCACAAATCGGTAGCTCATCACCCTCGGATACCTCTTCTAATAGGTCACATCCAATTTATGCCGTGTATACTTGCGTGATTGAACACAGAAAGAATACTTAATGGAAACAATCTTCCCAAAACATTACTTCAAAACTAAAAAATTTTAGTAGGCAATGAACTAATAGCATGTAATGATTTGAATAGAAACAAATTGACAGTTTTTCATTAGCCAGAAAATTTAATGTGACTGAAAATTTTTTTGAAACGAAGCTTGTTATTCATATTAAGTTTAACTACATTCAAAAGTTTCTAGCAATGCCTTATTTTGAAATGCCTGACATCTTAAATGAAGTCCTATTTATTTTTTAAACACTTATTTTTAAATTATAGTTATTTATATGACATATTTACTTATCTATTAATTTTTATATAATAATAAAAATCATAANAATCATAATTATTGTAAATTATTTTAATATGATACATTAAAAACAAAAAATAAAGGAAAAGGCCTTCACAAGTAGTTTGCTTCACAACCAAAAACTAGGAAACTTAAAACAATTAAGAAGAAAGAATAAGTGAACCTGAAATGAGAAATAAAGGAAGAGTAGAAACTTTAGCAGATAAAAGTAAAAGTACAACAGCTCCACTTAAAGGCAAGGAATAGAAAAAAGCAGCACAGCAAACTTAAGCAGAAAAAAACAAATAAAGAGTAAAATAAATATTATTTCCCTTTCTCAAAAAAATTGATAACACAAAAATAAAGATTTAAAAAAATTATAGTTATACATATTAGTTAATTTTTTCTTGAAAAAAATAACCAGTCAAGCAATAATTTTATTTTTTTATTTCATCAGAAACTTTTCCATATTTTGAAACATTGAATCTGTAATATAAGAAACCTTTATGTAAACTGTCAACCATTTCAACAAGCCATAACTTGGTTAAAATTAACCATATAAATGTATATTTTTTTCATTTCATAAGATTCAGTTCTTCCTTTCAATGATATAAAATTACATGTTGCCCAAGCAGTGTAACATTCTAAAAAGAATGTTTTAAAAAAAAAAAAATTTTGGAATAATAATTGAACAAATAATGGATATTACAATAAAATAATGGATTGTAATAAAATAATAATGGAATAAATTTATCACTCACTGGGATACATTTTTTTAAAGGGCAAACAGATTTTTTTTTTTTCTCCAATTTACATAGCTATAACATAATTTGATAAAAAAAACAACATGAAATCACTACTCAAAAGTAACAAACAATTATACATTATTATTCTGTCTATATCAAAATCAAACAAACAGTTGTATTTTAGGATGAGACTATGTGTACAATGTATGCCAACTTTCGAACTTCATTTAAGAAACTTCACTGCCAATAAGTTATCCAAATAGAGTATCCAAGTAATTGAAACTTTATGCAGAATGATATTTGGAATAATTATTGTGATAATTTTATTTTTTATTCTTAGTTTTCTTGAAATATAATTCTTTAGTTTATCTTAATTTTGTCAACTCATCCAACCAATTATTTTTTTCAGAATGCTAAGAAAAACAATATTATTTATAATGTAAAGCAAACTATTTCATAAAAATCGCTTACTTTATATTAAAATATATGAACAATGATATATATCATAGTTCAAGTTAAAAAAAGTCAGTGAGGCCTATTGATTTCAAGAGAAAAGTTAGGATATAAACAAATTTAAGCACTAATGACTAATGCACACAATAAAAAAAAAAAAAAAAACACATTTAAATAAATTTGCAGCATTCAAAAACTTTCATGAAAATGATATTTCAATTTATCATTTTCATTAGTAATAAAGCCAAATTGTATTAAACTAATTCCAAATTCAAAATTAAGAGCTTGCTTAAACCAACAGCTGTTAAGAAGGTTTTATATGAAATAAGCAATAGGGTCTTCTACTAAACACGTGTCTTGAAACATTAGCAAGGGGAAAAAAAAATGAGTCTTTCACTATATATTGTGGGCTAACCCATTTGACACAGATACATTTTCAACTGAGTCAGCCATACATTTCAGATATACTCATTTAAAATTTCACCATAATGCATATGACTTACATCCAAAGAAGAAAAATATTTTGTGCATGATAAGACTATTATATGAGTTATACTTGGAAATAAAATAACAAGATTGCTTAAGTATTAGAAGATTGAATGATTTATTTTTAACTAGACATGAAATCAGGTTATACTTCTTAAATAAAACCAAATGGTGTAATGTTACATCTATCTCCCTTTCTTTCAATGGAAGATTCATTTTTATTTCATGAATAAGAGTTAGTGAAGGATGGTCCGGGAGTTGATTCACATCCATAGTTGTTCATATTTTCTTCTTGATGAACCAAGCATGCCTATGGTAGAGTGCACCATTCACATAAGACCTCGGCTGAGGACCTTTCTTCACTGAGGTCACCAACTGCCCATCCCTGGCTTCCTTTCTGAACAGGACCTCTTCCTTTTTCTCACACTCTGGGAGTTTTCTCTTCCCTTTGACATGGAAGTATGTGAAGTTATTATGAAGTTTCTGTAGCTTCTCTTCAATTCTGGGAATAATTGTTGGTTTCAGAGATTCGTTACTATTGGTCAGGAGAGTCTTGGTTTGTCTTCCCATCAAATGTTCGACAGGATCTTATCTGTCCCCGAAGTTTGTTCTGTTGATGGAGTAAGGCTATGAATGGATCAGATTTTTCTTCAAGGCACTTTTTAACAGGAATTCACACACATTCCTCTCAGCTAGTCTATTCAATCTAGGAAATAGAGGGGCTTGAAACCCGATGATTAAATTGCCTCTCTTTTTCAAATTTTTTAAACTCAAATGAGTACAAATGCATGCTTCCATCAGATAGTAAGATGGCTGGTATACCATGGATTGAAAACCATTTTTTGAGTTCTCAGATTACCATGGTTGAGATTGTGGATCTCATCTCTGCGAAACCAAGAAATCTAGAATATGAATCAGCTATGATTAGATAGTTTTTCCCAGCTAAGTGAAATAGGCCAGTAGCCAGTTCTGACCAGGACTTTGAGGAGGGAGGTTGCCTAAGTAGGGCATCTTGCTGATTACCTCGTTGTAACTGTCTGCAGATTCTGTAGATACTTGATGATCTCATTTGTCACGTTGGGCCAAAACACATGGTCCCTTGCAACTTGAAGAACAGCCTGGATGCCTCAATATCCTAAATGTAGGTGGTTCAGTGTTAACGGTCTCAGTTTTGAAGATACTAGCAGTTCCTTGAAGATGAAAATGTCATGTACTGCTAATTCATCTCTGTATGTCCAACGCTTTTTTCAGCCCATTAGTCAGGGCAGTTCGTTTCTGTGGCCATCCTTGTATAATTGTCTCATGACATGAAATAAACTTATAGAGTTCATGTTCTTTGTTCACTAGTTTTTGAGCTTCTTTTACTTGCTCCTTGGAGTAAATTAGAATTAGGTCAACATTAAAATTCATTTCCTCTTCTGTCGGTTCTTCGGGTAAGCAATCTCGACTTAAAGGGTCAGCAATAACCTTTCTTATAAATTATTTTAGAATTGTAAGGAAGAATTTCCATGAAAATTCATTTTAACCTAGGCAGAGTATCATATAGGAATTTCCTGGAGATTGATTCTAGAGTTTTATGGTCTGATTCTATTGTATGATCTATATGGCCATAAATATAGTCATGGAATAAGCAAGTGATATGGCAAGTGCTTATTTGTCTAATGTGTTTAATCTTTGAGTTTAATAATCATTAAGATTAAATAGCACCACAAAGGACTGGCATTTAAATTTACCTGTCAACGATGCATACTGGCCTGGAAAGCAGGAGATCCAGGTTCGTGTCCTGGCTGGGACAGATAGATTTTTTATTCTATTCCCTCGCATTAATTGTTTAAAATTTACATTGGATAATACACCACAACTAAAATTAATATTTATAAATGAAAATAAAAAGTAAATAACGAGAGCCGATAAATAGCTAGACAATGTCAGCTCCTTCGAACATAAGATGATGTATTCATCTTTCTCGTAGGTTAGGCTCTCGCCAGTGTGTTGGGAATTTAATAAGTTATTTGGCTCGTCCCGGTGGTGCAAGTGGTAGGTAGCATAATGGCCCGGAAAAAAGGAGATCCAAGTTCATGTCCTGGCTGGGACAGATAGATTTTTTACTTTATTCCCTCACATTAATTGTTTAAAATTTATGTGGGTTAATACACCACAACTAAAATTAATATTTACTAGTTAAGGTTGTATTTAATCTCGACCTATGGCACACTGGAGAAGGTGTGTGGACAGCTCACCATTCTGGCCATCTGATTTTTTCCCATTCAATGAAAATAGTTCCCAATCAGAGCTGAGTGATCCGTAGGAGCACACCAGGAATCTTTAAGATCATTAAAAACAGAAGCACTGAAATTTAAAAAAAAACAACTAACTAACAGGCGCATTGTGAGCATTGAACCTGAGACCTTCGGCTCAAGTACCTTAGTATCTTAACCACCAGGCCATAGTGCCCCATATTTTTGAAATAGTACAGCTTGTATTACTTTGTAATGAAAAGCACAACTGACACATTTATACAGCAGTATAAAGTATAAATTTATGCAGGGCAGAAAACATGAGGAAAAATTTCAGTATTAACCCTAAATATTTATGAAGGGACCAATACTAATTGATGATTTAAAAATTATTAATTCTTGAATGTTATCATTTAAAAGTAAATGAAAAAATAACAACAAATTAGCAACACAAGTGAATAAAAACTTGTAACAATCAAAACTTATGAAAATTTAGTTCATCAGTAATGATATGATAGTGAAGCCAAGGAAGAAAGGAGAACTAGTAAGATCTTTCCCATTTAACATTATGAAAAATGATTAAATTAATGCTAGGCTTCAACATTAAAATGATACTGGTGAGGCAGTTCTATCATTAACAATGTATTACTTACATGTATAAGTTATACCTGATAGACAAGTTATAACTTGATTCAATGGTAACAGTCTAATATCAATTAAAATAAATCTTTAAATTCAAAAGTTATGAAGAGAAAATATAAATAATCATTTGGCTGAAAAATAAAATATTTAAAAATAAAATAAAATACTAGTTAAACAATAATTAATGAATTATTAAGTTATTACTAAATTGGTATTTTAGTATTATTAATGGTATAGGGCTTATAGGTTTCGGGTAAATAAATGCAATAAAAATAAAAAGCTTAAATGAAAAAGCATACAACATATGAAAAAGAAAACAAAAAAAATAAAAATAGCTCTAGACAAGAAAAAAAAAATGTAAATTATAAAATGAAAAAGCTTAGNAATCATAATTATTGTAAATTATTTTAATATGATACATTAAAAACAAAAAATAAAGGAAAAGGCCTTCACAAGTAGTTTGCTTCACAACCAAAAACTAGGAAACTTAAAACAATTAAGAAGAAAGAATAAGTGAACCTGAAATGAGAAATAAAGGAAGAGTAGAAACTTTAGCAGATAAAAGTAAAAGTACAACAGCTCCACTTAAAGGCAAGGAATAGAAAAAAGCAGCACAGCAAACTTAAGCAGAAAAAAACAAATAAAGAGTAAAATAAATATTATTTCCCTTTCTCAAAAAAATTGATAACCTTTAGATTGAAAAAAAAAATTATTTTGTAGAGAGGACTGTTCTTCAATAATTATTATTGATGGCACTGCATAATTAAATGAACCTTCACCTGAATCAAAGCTTGGTTTCAGAGTAATTTGGTTTAACCAAATTGCTCTGAAAATTTATACCTACAACATTCGAACGAGTTGAAAATCTGTAAGTAACCATAAATATGCATGCCCCACATACACGAGTATGCATGCACACATATATACACTTCACATTCCACATGCTCTCACACTTACACACAACCCTCACATCCAGGGAATGAACATCAAATGTTTCTTAGTTTCACATCATTCATAGCATAAACCACTCCAATTTCATGATAAAAAACAGAAGTTCTACAGCGATAAGTATCATCACATTACATAATCATCATCAGGCACCAACAGTAAATTATAATTAAAAATGTGACATTGTTTAAACTTTAATAATAAATATTGGTTCCTAAGTTTTGAATAAAAAAAAAACATTTTAAGGGAAGAAATGACACTTATTCTTAAGTTCCATAGAAAAGTGCTTATTGAAAAAAAAAAAAGAAAAAAAGAATTATAGCTTATAAATAAATAACTTTCAGTACCAAAAAAAAAATCAGGAAACTTTTAAACATGGAAATTTTTATCTACATTTAATTGAAAGCGAATTAATTATTTGTCTTTCCACAAATATTTAAACGGTTAAGAGGATTAGAAAGATTTTTGGCTTAAATGTTCAGAGTTCTTATTAACAACATAATGAAACAATGATAAAGTATATATTTTTTTTTAACGTTATTAGATTTGGAACAATTTTTATATCATTTTATATAATACTAATCTACAATTTTTTTATCAATAATATTTTTCTCTAATTAAAGATTTTTTCTCCCTCACACACAGTTATGTCTTAATGAATGAATTCATTGTCTCAAAATTAATAAAAAGCAAACAAGGGAGTAAATAAGCGTAAAATATAAAGATACTTGATGTATTGATATTCAATTAAAAATGGCCAAATTTATAATTAAAGTTTGATCAAAGATTTAATATTCTATAATACATTATTTGTTTTAATAGAGTTTGTTAGGTATATAAGTAGGTTTAAAAACATAGGCACATAAAAACTTGAGGCCAGCAGTACAAACAATTTCATCAGGCCACATTGAGCATTCGAAAAATAATGTAAGAAAAAGTTGGATGAAACAAGGCCAATACTGACCTTCTTTGTGACTGTCTGAATGATGTAATAACCACCCCTGCTTTGCTGGAGTTCTGAGGGGACTCGTGTTGAAAACTTGGACGTGGACCTCCTTCTCCTTCAATACCAGCTGTTGATCTTCGACCGCTGTAGTAACTCTAGACCATTAAGGTGATACATGAAAAATTTGTAGCACAGTTTCTAAAAATGGCTAATTTAACATTTTGGCCAATAACAGGTGATAGGAAATTGACAATTAGCAAAGCGATTGATAGCATCTAATAAATAAACAAATAAAAATTGCATTAAGTTTTTACTTGAAGAATAAAAATTAAAAAACTCATGAAGAAACTTATGATTACTAATATTTACAAGCTATAAACTTAATCTATAGTAGCAAATGATTGATTATAGGCATTCTATATACATATGCACTTTATAAAATAAAAGAAAGTCTGTCTCACAGAAGCTACATAATCTAAGCAGATTTTCAGTTTATCATTAAAAAATAAATATAAATATGAGTAAAATGCAAAATTAAACATTGCATGACAAAAAGATAATATTTGAACAGCCTTTTCTAATATCATCCAACTAATTCAAGGAAAGACTAATCCTTTTAACTCTCCAGGTCAAAGCTCATAGTTTCCTTTCTCTTTCTCAAAGTTCATGCTTGTTCATTCTAAAATCCCCTTAAGTCCATTCTTTTTAAATGCCGAATGCCATCCTCCAACCTCCCCGTTAACTACAACCCTACTTCTCTACTGATTCCACACAGAGATACCTCCATTCAATCAGTAGGGTACTAATTTAATTTGTTATTATTTTCTTTAAAGTCTTCTGTTCATTATACATTTGAGATATAATACATGGAGCAACTTACATCTAAACCATATTTTTCTATTCTCAATTACCTTTCATTCTTATAGAGAATAAAATTAAAATACTATTGTTACTTATAATTCATAAATATTGAAGTCTGGTAATTAAATTAAGCCAAAAATAAAATAATATATAATATTCAGCTGTTTTTTTTTCCTTTTGTTTTTTTAAGACCAATCAATATCAAATATGTAATAGATTATAAATTTTATAAAATAAAACTTTATTTCTATTTTCTCTTTAAATACAGTTTTAGCGAGTTTAAAAGAAAGATGATTATTGAGACTGTTCTCTTGAGAGAATATTAAAAGTGTTTTCTATATTTTTCTGAACCAACCTACTAGGCACCGAAAATGAAAGCCACTATAATTTCTAGATGGTATATGTGTTTGTTTGTGTGTATCAATGCTCTAAAGGCCACAGTTTCCAGTTTTTCTAAATTAAATTTAGTATAAAGCTATTAGCCAGACAATAAAATCGTACTAATACAAGTGGGGATTACCTGCACTTGCCAGAGAATATGGTGTCGAAAAATACTGTTAGTTACCATCTACTCTCCATGGGAAAGGTGAGAAAGAATAGTAGACTGGTTCCTCATGAACTTACTCCTCACCAATCAGCTAAGAGGTTAGAAATTTGTGAAAATTTATTGAAAACTCCTTCTGAGATTTTACCTAAAGTTTGTCAGCTGTGATGAAAAGTGGATTTATTGGTGAAATCCGAATACCCATAAGCAATGGCTAGATCATGGACAAACTGCTTTTCCAGCTAAAATAATTCTCGTCCTCACACTTCTCATTGAGCCAAAAAAACATTTAAAGAACTTCATGGGTTCGAACTCCTGTCTGTCCACCATATACTCCAGACTTCACACGGTCAGATTTATACTTGTTCTAATCTTGGCTCATTTTATTCAAGGGAAAGAATTGATAATTTTGCATAAGTTGCAGTAGGATGCAGTTGTAGATGGCCAATGATGGTAGATAACAATAGACTATACTTAAAAGTATAAATTGTATTTTAAATCAAAGATATAATAGTACAAATATTTGCTTGAAAAACAGTAATTTTTTTCTATGAATCCCTTTTTTGTTTTCCTTATGAAATTTCACATGTTGATTTTAAAAGAACAAAATAAAAACTGATTCCATTATTATGCAATATTGGACAAATAAGAATGGGATATAACCTAAAATGCCATAGTCTTGTCATTGAATCAGATGAAATATTTAGGTACAATGAAAAAAGAAAATATATTTATATAGAAATAAAAATGAAATATATTCTTACGTAAAGGATTGCATGACATGAAAAGTTAGTTCAAATTGAAATATCCAACAACAATAAAACTGATGAATTTCCTTAATTTGCACAGCTCATTGCATTACTTTTTTTTTTTTTTTTTGTTTGTTTGTGATGTTAATAAAAAGATATTTAGATTTTAAAGTTTGATTTTCCACTTAATTCTCCTTTCCCATGACAGGATTTTAACCACTAACAAACTTATCCAACGACTATAAAAAAAAAAAAAAGCTTAAATCCCAATTTAGTTTTATTATTTTAAAAATTACCAATATTGGAACCTATTCAGACAAATATATAAACAGATACAATTTCTCACATCTGGTGACCACATCATAGCTATATTGAAATTTTTATTAAAAATAAATAGATAAATATGTTTAAAAAAAACAAAAAAAAAACAAACAACCAGAAGTGAATTTTGTTCACAAAGATCTAAAAAGCTAGACACCTCTCTGGATACTGACCCCTGTGAACAGCACATTTTCTTGGTCCTTATTAGTGGCTGGCTAACATGCCTAGGAAGTAGAGTAAGAATAAAGGAACAAGGCCTTCGACACCCTCTGGTTTATATAAGGAGTAACGATCAAACTAACAAAGATCATCTCACTGAAGCCAATGGCTCCCATGCAGGGAGCCCAAACTAATTAATTTAATTTAACTGAGTAAAAAGATAAATTTATTAAATACATGATTTTCTTTAGCTAATTTAATTAAGTTGCCAATATTATTGATATTATCACTCAGGGTATTGATTAAGTTAAGATATATACTTTATCATGATGATAAATGAGTTAAAGTAATCCCACACTTCATTATCTACCTGAATTGCACAGGGAGCCAGAAAAAAATCTTTCTACTTCAGACCCGATTCCTGGCTGAGGTAGTAAGATATTTTTCTGGTTCCCTGTGCAATTCAGGTAGATAATGAAGTGTGGGAAAACTTTACCACATTTATCATCATGATGTGAATGTCAGGTAGTAGCCCTTTGCCACAGGGGAGTCTAATAAATAGTTACTATTATTAGCTCCTACGAGTATAGGCAATATATTCGTCATACTTGGGGGGTTTGACTCATAGTGAGGTGTGGGGAGCTAGAGATTATCGAGCTTCCTCAGTGTGTAGAAGTAGCAGGCCCACCCGAAAAGAGGGGGACCCTGGTTTGATTCCCGGCTGAGGTAGTAAGATGTTTTCCTATACACTTTTTTTACCTCTCTTAGGGCTGTAATATGTAATATACTCTGAGGCTTATATAACTCTAGGACGATCTTTGTACATATTAATAAGTTCTTGAAGGCTACTGGCTGAGAGTCAGAGACAATGATATTTTTGTAGAGGCTATGAATAAACAAAGTTATAGATCATATTTTGGCTATAAAATACTGTAGATATGGTTTAAAGGAAACTCACACGTAGAGATCATGAGAAAAAATGAATACCCCACAGAGTTATAGCCCCAAGATGGACACTCAAAAAGGAGGATAATAATTTAATAATTAGTAGCACATCATGCAATAAATTAGAATAGAATAACCTGCATAGGAAATGAATACACAAGTTCTTGTCTAAACCTTAAACAATTCTTATATTTTCTTTACAACTGTGTTGTATACACATACAAATAAACATGCAGACTTTATAAAGCCCAATTTTTAAATTGAGAGATTTAATGTCTTTAATGGTGCTTAGACAAAAATGACAGAAAAAAGTAAATTAATAAATGCATAGATATTCAACAAAATTAACGGTATGACTTTACATAATGCTATAAATAAGCATTGGCTTATGTAACTTGACCATATCCTTAGGATAAGGAAGTGTGGCTACAGACTGAGGATATATTTATTTATTTATTTATTTATTTATTTATTTATTAATCCAAAACTAAACAAAAAACAAATTACTCATTTAAGAAGGAAATACCTGTCCAGAAGCACTAACAATAGATGCAGATCTTGAGCTAACACAGCTGATCCCTCCCTCCTCTTCCCATTCAGATTCACCTGCAACTGTGATGCTGCTCCTTGGACCACCTGCACCACCTTCCCAGCTCTTCCTCTTGGTTTGTCGGCCACCACTTCTTTCAAGCATTAACCTATATAAAGATAAAGATGAGTATGGGAAAAAAATCTTTGATTGATCTAACAGTAAATTGTAAAAGCTTATCGATACATGATTTTGTAAGCATTAACATTATTTAGAAGCCTGAGTTTCTAACCACAAGACTTTAGAAACAAGGTGGTGATGAGCAACTGTAAGCAATCTCCCTGAGCAACTGTAAACAATCTGCCTTTTTTGTTAAGAAGTAAATAATAATCTTGGTTTAAAAAAAAAAAAAAAAGTGACAAAATTTAGTAACAGTGGCGATGTTTGGTAATTGAATCATTACCATAAATATTAACTTTAATTAAAATAGCCAATTAGCTAGGAGTTATTTATAAAAGTTGAGGGATGTATCTAAATAAGAAAGAAATCTCTATTAGAGCTGAAGAAACAGACTAAATTGGTTTTTGTGTTTTGATTTTACCATATAAAACTTACTGTATATCTATATATATTTCCTCTAGTATATAAATCCAGTATTTTAGAAGAATTCTTGAAAGAAATTAAGCTATTCACATCGATAATATGGCGAGACTTGGTTTTTCACTGATTCTACTTAACTTCAAAATTGCATATAAATATATATACACACACCTCTAGCATAATCTTTAAAATAAAATAAAATAAAAAAATGTATTATTTCAACTTTTTATTGCATACTGCTGGGTGAGTTAATGGCTAAAATCGTATAGAGGGCCTGGGTGTTTAAAAAGAGGGAGAGAGGCCAAATGTAAAATTTAACAATATATTTGTTACTTTAAGAATTTAAAAAATTTATTAGAACAAAATAGATTTTATATGTTCTATGTTATATGTACAAAAAATGCTCCTTAGGGAAGATGTGAAGTAGCTACTACCCTCGCTCACTCTTCCTTCACAAACAGTCTAAAGCCAGAGTTAATGATCTTACTTTTTAAAGTCATTACCATACAAAAATTACACTAAAAAACAGTAGCATTTGTTAACATATTTGAAAAGCATAATGATATTATTAAGGGGTTTTAAGGAATTCTAGACACAAGATATGAAAGATTCATACTTTTAATCAGAAGTTGTTCAATATTTAAAAGAATTCCTTATTAATTTAAAGTATAGTGTATTATAACATATGTAATATATTTAAAGAATAACAAAGGTAGTGTTTCCTATTCATTAGACATTTTTATCATTTACCGCCATAAAGGAAAGAACTTTGCTCAGTTTGCTTCCAACCAGTTTAAAATGACCAATTATTTTATTATTTTTGTCCCCGAAGTTTTAGCAGAAAAAATTTATTAAGGCCATAGCTAACACTATCAATAAATTTTATTTTTTCAATAAATTCTTAAATAAATTAAAGTTCTTAATTTTNAGTGAGATATTTCCGTCACCAAGGAGCCGCGGAATTTGAGCAGATTCCACATGTTTCATTAAAGATGAATATGAATAAAATGACGAAATTCAATTTAAAAGCAGGAGAATGTTACCATGGTAGTTACATAAATAATTGTTTTCCTTGATAAGCGTTTATTGTGAATATGTATAAAGCATAATCGTAAAAAGTTTTACACACCTATTATAAACTAAAAAATTTTTCGAAGATATTAAGATTTTTAATGAAGAGAGGATTGTCGGAAATCCGGTTATGTTAGTTTAACAATTAAATACCAAAATAGTTTTATTTTAGCCAACGTTTCGGCCCGAATTTCAGGCCTTCATCAGGGCTGAATATGAATGAGAAACATACAAAATAATGTAGAAATAAATCTATATATAATAATCAAACAAAGAAAAATGAATGAAAATATAAAACTGTGTATAATCGACTACATAAAATGGATACTGAACATATTGGAAATAAAAAATTATTAATAATATTCGTAAGTGTACATATATGATAAATAAATAATAAATTCTTGCATGTGCACTTACGAGTATTATTAATAATTTTTTCTTCCAATATGTTCAGTATCCATTTTAAATAATCGATTACACACATTTTTATATATTCATTCATTTTTCTTTGTATGTTTATCATATATAGACATGTTTCTATATTATTTTGTATGTTTCTCTTTCATATTCAGCCCTGATGAAGGCCTGAAATTCAGGCCGAAACGTTGGCTAAAATATAAATTATTTTGGTTACAAAGTAGTCTTTAATTCTTCAACTACCATGACCGAATTCCCTAAAATCCTCTCTTCATTCTATATTAAGATTTTTAATTTTAGTCTCCTGCCCACTCCCACTCCTTCTCGACTAATTTCATTTATTTAAGAATTGTTTCAACGATTTGCAGAAAGAAACAAAACACTGAATTGGATTTCATTGTTTTAAAACTTACGGACGCATTAGCTTATATATTTAAAATTTGAATGGCTCATATTTTTAGTTTCATCAATTTAAGGATACATGAGAATCTGTTAAAATTTTTTAAATTCTCTATGAAATTGATTAAACTATACACATTTTCTTTATACATAATGATTGTTTGTTTAAAATATATTTTTGTTTTACATATTTTGAGTAAATGTCAACTGCTGTAGGCCATGAGATAGTTAAGGAATTAAAAAAAAAAAGGAACAAAAAATAAAAAAGTAGTTAAGCCTTTATATGACTTTGAGCTCCAAAGTGTAGGCAGGTGTAATGAGCATTTTATTAGTTTACTAATTAATTCATAAATTTGGGCTTTTTTAATATCTGTGTTAATGTTTTCAAATATTGTAGAGGGTCGATATTTATATTTTGATACGTGTTGATAATTTTATATGAAATTTCATATAAGACTCAGACAGATAAAATTCAAATTGATGTTGGAAATCAAAATGACATGAATTAAGATAAAAATTAACAATGGTTGGTTATAGATATAGTGGAAAATTTAAATACTTTAAATTTAAAAAATTCAAATAATTTAAAAAGTATTAATATGATGGATTGTAAAATTATACAAATCCTATCCAGCCAAAACAAAAAAAATGTAGTATCAAATAAAGAAGTAATACTGTATAACATAATTGTTTAGATCAGACATTTGGTAGAGCTTATTATATTTTGGCAGACTATAGAACTAATGAATTCACATGTTAAATCATGCCAAACACATTGTTAAACATTTGCTATGCATTGCTTCTTAATGTAGGCTTAAATTTCAGTTTGATTTCAAGATGCTTGAATGTGAGGGCTAAGCTCTGAATCCTAATAGGTATCTAAATCCTCAATAATAATTGGTGGAAAATAATATAAGGCAATATAAAATAAGAATAAATTTGTTTCAGTATATTATAAACAATAAAATTAAACCTACCTTGAGTGCTCACAAGGATGATGTGCTGTGTACAGAAACCTGTTAGCGAATAATAAAGAATTTTATTACAAGAAAGGTAAATTACTAGCTAATAAAAATTTATAATTTTAATAAAACTTAAAATTAAACAACCAAAGCTATGGCATTATAACCTTGACCCCACTAAATTATGCTATTACTATAAGCAATGTTTCAGAGTCTGCTAGAGGTGTGACAAGTTAGCACCCAGTTAAAAATACATTACCTCTGATTAATAGACAACTTTTAAAATTATTTTTATTGTACACATAAAACTTTTTGTCTACACAATAATTATAACTATATAATTATAAAGAACAAATTATTTTCAATTAAAATCCGGTAAGCCCCTAACTTTATTGTCATATTACATTAGTTGTTATGAAACTTTTATTAATAATTACACATTTTAAAACTTTACTGTATTTACAAAAAAATTATGAGTGCTAGAACATAGGAAACATTTTAGTTCAGTCTCAAGTTACATGTCAACCCTCACTCCTAATGAAGAAATTTTTTATATTAACAAAATGCATCATCTAATCATTAAATAATTCATGCTATTTGCTTGAAGTTACTGACAGTTATTAGTTCAATTATGCCTAATAACTGGCCATAATATAATTAAGAGATTGAAATAAGTTATAGAACACAGATTTTGTTTAAAATTACTTAAATCTTAGCAAATAATTTACTTTTTTTATTGAATTTATTATAATAAATTCAATTTTTCGGACACTATTATATAAAAAAATAGTTAATAGAAATAGTATTTAATAGAGCTCCTTCTCATCTAATTTTACTCATTAATAAATAGCCATCAATGAATACCTAACATAAATTTTTGTCATGAAGAACAACAGGAATTTCACTGTGTTGTTACTATGACAGTTTTTAAACTTTAGAATCCGGATTCATTTAAAAACCCCCCTCTTTTATTCAATTATGCCACATAAAATGTTTTTATTTTCAAATTATGAAGCATTGTATCTGAAGTATTTATATATTTATACATATATTATATGTATAATTATAATTATATAATTATATATAT
>KZ807624.1:280323-296626 GCA_000696205.2 Oncopeltus fasciatus | reverse complement strand
AATAAATAAATAAATAAAATAAAATAAAATAAATCATTTCCCAATGACATTTCCTATTTGACACACCTTTTGAGAGGGTCATCATTGAATGCTGATTACTCATAGACAACTGAACTGTATAAAAAACAAAACCATTAAAAAACTGACTGATCATAAAGTACAAATGCCATATTTTGGTACCGTATGCAAATTTTTAAAACAAATACTAAACCCACAACACATTTCTAAGTAAAAGTTGCTCCTTCACAAATCCCTTGTTTCATAATAAAGTCACAAATATAAAGTATATTAGAAAAATAAAATAAAAAGTAATCCACAACATGTTTCTCAATGAAATTTGCTCCTTAACACAACCCTTTTTCCATAATAAGCTCATCAATGAAAATGCATATCAAAACATATAATGCTAAAAATTTTTAAAATACTAAACCAGAAACACATTTCCCAAAATTTGCTCCTTGACGCACGCTTTGCATCTAAAACATGTAGCCGATGAATTCCAATAGAATTTAATCAAATTAAAATTACAAAACTTTTTTTTATAATTTTATTGCTGCATGTTCAATATATTCAATAAAATAACAAACATAAGGGAATTACTTTTTTAAATAATGATATAAGTTATGATATGTAATCCCACATTAAATTTTATACAATAAAAAGGGGTGTAGGGATCAGCATGCTTGCCCAGAAAGCAGGAGACCTGGGTTCGAGTCCCAGCTGAGATAGTAAGATTTTTTTTTCTGGCTCCCTTTGCATTTCTTGTGTAAGGGCATTACATTTCCTTAGATTCCTACCCTCCCCAACACAAACCATCTTATAACAGAATAACCATTCAAGAAATAAGATATAATAAAATCTAAATTGCTCAATGTCCTTCTCAAAATCCAGATCAAGTAGATGTAATTATTTAGCAGTAAGCGCATTTTAAAATATGTTAATTAGCCTTTAATTTAGCCCCTTTAGAATAAAAAAACCAAGCTCATATGAAATTAGGCATATTTTTTTCCTCATGACAGTGACCCTGCCATAAGGGAATTTAATTAGCACATATCATAAAAATGTTGTATACAATGTACATGTATAGTAAATAATTACATTAGTTGATTACAATATGCAATTTAAAAAAATATTAATAATAAAGCAAATAATAACTAACAACTTAAGGATAAAAGAATGATAAAAGAAGAATTGTAACAAAAAAGAATGAATTAAATGAAAAAAAACTTTGAGATAAATTAAAAATATGAACAAGTAAAGAAAGAAAAAACTATACAAGACTGAATATTTAAATAAATATATGGTTTCAATTATTTATATTGTAAACGCAATGTGAGTTAATTATGAGTATGTTTTGAATTTTGATAGTAATTTGTCCATCAATAAATTTGTTTCCACTGGTCATTTTCCGTATTTCAGTAGTGCCTTTCTTGTTAGTTCTGTCTAGTAGTCAGTAAGTAGTGTACAGTCTTATATCAAATGATGGTATGTCTATTAGTTTGTAAAGTCACAAAGAACATAAGGAGTATCTTTAATATTAAATCTGTAAAAATAACAGTAGACTGTACCATGCCCTGTAATAGCTTGAGTCAGGTAGAAGTCTGTCCATGTGTTTCGTTTCTTATAGTATGTCTGTATGTCAGGTAAAAATGTGTATTTGTGTGTGATTTGCGTGTACTGTCCCATCTTGATTGCCAATGTATGAATTCCTGTTCGTGTATTAGATGTTTTAGATGTTGCTTTGAGATAAGTTTGTAACACACAGTCAGGGAAGGACCTCTGGATGCAGACTTCGCTGCTCTGTTAGCTAATTCATTCTCATGAATACCTGAATGCCCTCTTATCCAAGCAAAACTAATCCAACTATTACCTATTGTCTGTAAGTTATATAAAATTGTTTTTGAGTCTTAAATTATGAGGTAATGGCATTGTCTGTTTGTGAACATATCTAACATAGATTTGCTGCCAGTAAGAATATTAATATTTTTATTGGTTAGTCCCAAAGTTAGTATCAGTTCAAGTGATTTCAGGATGACAAATTGTTCAGCCTGGTTATTTGTAAAATTTGATCCTAACTTAAATTTTAATACGTCTTTGAGAAATTGATTTTCAAAAATGAGGCTGGCAACATCCAACAAATTTACCATCCTTGAATTTGTCTGTGTAGATTGGATAGTCAGTTTCATCAGTATAATTCATTTCTGGGTAAAGGGCTGTGTGTAACCAAATTAGGTATTTTGTCAGAATGAATAGAGACTAGATATATAATTTCGTCAAAATCAGTTTACCCACTTCCAAGAAATGTCAAATGATTAAGTGAGAAAGAAATGTTTAAATGTCAAATATCAAAAACTTTGAGGGGGATATGATTTTGATTTTACTCATATTGACATTACAATGTTTTAATAAATTATTTTGTGAGACTTTTGTTTTGTCTTATTTTTATTTACTTGTTTTATATTTATTTCTTGTATTTTCTTTTAATTTGTGTTCTAAATAATTTTTTTTCATTTGTTGTTCATAATTTTGATCATTTATTAGATACTAATATATTTATATTTTCAGGGTGCATCAAAATGTTATATAATATATAAAGTTATTGAAATTAAAAATACACAGAATACTAGTATCTGTATGGTTGAAAAGTAAAATCCATTTGACAGATAACAGCTAGAGGACAACTTGAAACAACAATAAGAAAAACAATGTGTGATTAGGAAATCAGAAATTAGTTACTTCAAAATAGTAAATGAAAAAGAAAGCTAACCTATTTATCAAAGTATTGTTCACTACTATTTTTTATTAAGTATGAATTATTATGATTAATGAGTAATGAATCACAGTGTCAATAAATTGGCTCAAAGAGATTGAGTACTTAACAACTAAAACAAACTTATTCAAATGTCTACTCAAAGAAATTACAAACCAGACACAGAGCTAGCTCCTGAAGTTCGTCTAGGAGAGGCTGAACTTCTTCTTCGCTCTGGGTCAAATAGGTGCAGAGTAGAAAGCATGTCATCTCTGCCTTCAATACTGTGAAAGAAAAATTATGTAGAAGAGATAAACATTGTCATTAGAAATTACCATAAATATACACATGCACATAATCACTCTAATCTTTAAACATAAATAATTAATATGAAAGAAATATATGTTATTAGAATATCATATATTTCTTGCTTATTCATTTTGTAGCTAGGAAACAAAGTGATCCAAACCTCCCTAATGGTCTCTCATGCTGAGCATTAGATCAATGTGATTGCTTAAAATAAAAGTTCTATTAACTGATAAATCATATACATAGAGGATTTTTATCATTATTTCTAACTTTTAATGAGCTAATTTTAATTCATTTTCATATTTAATTTCATTTGTATTATATAAAATGGAAATTTAGCTAATGATTATTTTCAATATCATATTAATATAATTCTCATATTGAATTTAATTTAAATAACTTAATTATTAATTCAGATTTGATGATTAAACATAATCTTCATATGAGCAGAGGAATACACTTGGTTTTCAGTAGCTCCTGAGTTACAGATTCTTTTTTTTTTTTTTTGTATTTCTTTTTTTATTCAAGATTATACAATTCAAGCTACTACAATTTATAAGTATGAAATTAAATATTATTTTTAATATTATTCCCTAAAAATATTTTATTTGGTTGTGGTTTTTTATCCCACATAAATTTTAAACAATTAATGAGAGGGAATAAAATAAAAAAATCTATCTGTCCCAGCCAGGAAATTGATTATTCACTATAATTTGGTTTTGTTAGTGTATTAAACCTAGGCCATTTTTTTTTCTTTTTTTTTTTTTTTTTTTAAGAAAACTGCTTAAAACTGAGAAATGTTGAAAATGCTTATGTGAATAGTAGTAGTTCCAGGAATATGAACTTTGAGAACGGTTGTTAGTAGTTTACTATATAGTGATAGTTTGTGAGGGAAAAAACATTTTCAATAGTAAAAGTTCATTCAAAAATTTTCATAAAATTATTCAAAATAATGATTAAACATATTTCCTTATTAATAAAATTTAAAGTAATTCTTGAGAAGCTTCTTAATACTAAATGGCAGGGCAGAAATGAGTTATTGACCCTTGGTTTGAACATGAACCAACCCACAGGGGTGGGTTAATGAATTTAGTGATTAGTATTAGTATATTTAACTTAAAAGGTTATAATGAAGAAGGCCCTGCCTCTCTCCCCTGGTTATTTTCTGAACTATTAGTTCAAAGTTCTAACCAGGTTGTGTACCAGCAGGAGGTTGTTTGAAACAAAGAAATTTAAGCAAGTTCTTATTTTTATACTATATATATCAAAGTCAATATTTAGGCTTTTCATTGCAAACCATTCAAGGATTTTCTTTTTGGTTGAAATCAGTAGAAAGGGTTTCAAGGGAGACCAAAATTTATAAACATAATATCTTTATTATTATTTGAATTACAAAAACTTTTATTGGATATAATAAGTGTAAAATATAACTTTTTTCATAAATACTTCTAACCATAAATGGCTCAATTATTAAATTAAAGGTCAAGCAAATTTTAGTAATTTAACAAATTTTTAAAAAGCCTAAAGCAGTAATAAAACTCATTTAATGTCAATCATTGAACTAAATCAAAACGTGTTAAAACAATTTTGTTCAAATGGCATTAAATCATTATAATCAGTTACTGACAGTCTACTCACTATTGTCAAAAGTAGAATTAATAATACTGCTAAGATATTGATTACTATGAATATCTTAGAGAAGAACCATATGATACTTAACAGATTCTAAGATATTGCATTCCTATTATCCTCAATAATCCCTAAAAAAATATTAATTAGCTATATACTGACATAAACTGGTCTGGTGCTCCTTGAATGTCAGGTGGGTCAGCATTATAAAACACTTTCTTCAGAGCCTCAATCACAGTCACACCATCAGTAAAGACCCGATAAGTGAGAAGAAAGGTATTCAGGAAATCAATAGACAGAAAGCGAAGATCTGTTAGGCGTTCAAGTAGACGTTCTGGGGTTGCATATCGAATCTGGGGAACCTATTAAAAAATTATTTTATAAGTAAACAAAATTTAATAGAAGAAAAATAACTATAATTTAATAATAAAACACACAATTGTTCTACAAATTTCATCTTTTTAAGAAAATGGCCAAATAAAATCAAAGCAACAGTTAATTTGTAAAACAAGAGCAATGGTATACCATTTAAATAAATGTTCACGTAGGCTTCGTCGGTCGTCTATCTCTATCTCTATCTCTATCTCTAACCTGCTCCCTCTTCCTCTCTCCCTTGGGATGATCCACAGATCAAGATAATGAAGTTGGACATGTTTCCTGGGCCTGACAAGGTACTTATGAAGACCATTAAAACATTGAATGTTGACAGACATTGATTGACATCTTGAAGAAGATGACTGATCTTATACTGGTGATGGGCTACATGAAAGAGCCTCTTTGTCAGGGACCATACTTATTAAAGGAAAGTGTAATGTAAAGAACCTCCAGCTTATGGTTCTTAGAGACCAATCCCTTATTGTACGCCAAAAACAAGAGGTATTGGATTTTTAACATCAGAAGCAAGTTACCATTCACAAGAGTCAGTTGAGGTTTTAGCAATGGCATGAATTGTTGCTATGAGAAAATTATAATGATAATAGGATTGTAGAAGTCATTCTTCGGGAACAAGTAAAACTTGTGAAGGGCTGCACCCTTCCTAGATATCTCTGGGGCATTTAATAAAAAGTGTAAAATGAAACAAATCATAAAGTAATTCCGATTCTCAGTTAGATGAAGACAAAAAAAAATATAGTAACAATAACAAAATTTTGGCACAGGCTCATATTAAGATGGAGCAACCAAAGGTTATCTCCTTCAATTTTTAAATAAATCTTCCTCTCCCTTAAAACTTTTTTTACCAGGAGCAAAGATGTGAATTTTTATCAAGCTCCCCAACTATATCAACTATTACGAGTAAAGAATTTCCAAACTACAATCATGTACTCAAACCAAATAATTCACATTCAGAACTTTTATATCCTATGAAAACAGCTGAGAGTTATCTCAACTCAATGACTGTTTAAGTTTGATAAGCAGTATTCTCTAGCTAATCAGACATTAAAATGAATGAATAAACTAACCCATGAATAGTTTTAACAGACAAGTATGAACCTACAAGCAATGCTGATACCAAAGGGTGCCATCATTATTAGACACAATGAGAGCAAATTTTCTTTTTTCTCTTCATGTATTACAAAAAAAGATAAAATCAAATATTAGGGTTACCAGGA
Organism: Oncopeltus fasciatus; assembly: GCA_000696205.2. NCBI lineage: Eukaryota > Metazoa > Arthropoda > Insecta > Hemiptera > Lygaeidae > Oncopeltus > Oncopeltus fasciatus. The sequence goes on along the minus strand of KZ807624.1, from coordinate 290,329 downwards.
CCCAGCAGTTTGATAGAAAATCACTCTATTTCTTTTGCTTTGAAAAATAGAAAACATGGCTTCACAAACCAAAACACAAAGGCAAAATTAAAATAAGCTAATATTTATAATAAATGTTATCACCTTGCACGAGTTGAGGGTTCGACTAAATCTTATATCCACATCATCCTTAAAAAGTTTGGGGTCATTTTTAATCGATTGAGGCATCGTGACAGATGAAGTATCAGACATTGAACTGTGGAGAAGATCATTGAAGTGAACATTGTCCATACACTGCAAAAATAGAAGAAAAAAAACTATATATACATACACACACACACACACACACACACATAAACATAAATGAATTTTATNCTGCCGATATCCCGTCACATCCTAACACACTCCTAGCAACCTTTGCAGATGACCAAGCAATTCTTTCTACCGATGCTGACTCACTTACTACCAGGAAAAATCTCCAACGGCAACTGATGGACATACAGCGTTGGTGCCAGCACTGGCGCATTAAAGTCAACGAAGGCAAATGCTGTCATTTCACGTTCACACTAAGGATGAAAGAACCTAGCCGAATTTATTTTAATGACTTTCCTATCCCAACTTCCGATTGCGTCAGGTACCTAGGCTTTAATCTTGACTCCCGTCTAACATGGAACACACATAAAAAAAATCAAAATACAGTAAATAAATAGGAGACTTGGACAACTTTACAAGATACTAAGCCGCAAGTCAACCTTAACTGTGAACAACAAACTTACCGCTTATAAGAGAATTATATTTATTCGACAGAGAAATGTGATTACGTATTTTTACTTAAAAGCAGAATAACTGTATCTATAATTTTCAATTTAGTACAATTAATTGTTCAGTTAAAAATTATAATGTTAATGTGCAGTTAAAGAAGTTATTAATATATTATTATGTAAAAATTTTATGAAAGGAGAAAATATTGTTTGATAAAATATTTCATGCCTTACTATATAAATATATTAATAAGTACAAATTAAGCTAAATTTTTGAATTTTGGTAGTAAATAGATTGTTTAGGTAATCATCTTGGATTTCAATAAATAATACTAGAATATATCCAGGAAGTGTTTGGAAGACTGTAAAGAAGATCAAGTACTTTATTACTAAACAGTCATTCCATTGAATATAATAACCAGACAGATTCTGGAGAAGGTCGGTGAACCTAGCTTGCATCTCCTTCCTTGTTTTTGATCAGGGGGTATAGAAAATGTACTGAAGGGCGACTTAGCAATTGGAGTAGTGTAATTCTAGTTTGAGTCAGTGCGTGTTGACCTCTATGCTTTCCTTGCCTCTGTGCTAATCTTAGTACAATCTCCCTACACTTTCAATATTTTTATTGAAAAATATCTCGCTCCTCAATTATCTCTCATAGAAAAATATCCTTTGTACCCTTCTTGGTAGGGTTGTGACAACTGGTGCTGCCATCGGAGTAGAGATTGGTATGGCTGGAAGAGAAGAAAAGAGAAAGAAGACAGGGTGACTGTAGGAGAGATGTGCATAGGAGGATTTAGGGATCTTTGTTCAATGCTTCTAGAGAGTGGCCCGGCAATCACCATGTGAGGGGCTTAAATACAACCTAGTGGAGATCACAGCATGCCACAACCTGGTGATCACAACAAGCCAATTGTACTGGAAGGCTTGGCCTACATCTCACATGAGATCTTCAAACAGCAGAGAGGTAATCTCTTATTGGCAGCACCATCAGAGAGTTATATAAAGAATTAGTAACCAAGAGGAAATTGAAAATTAACAATTTAATGATCACAGAGATATGACAGAACCTAAGCTTGTGTTTTTATTATTAAAAACAAGTATATAGCCAAAACTCCTTCAATCTCTTGGTAGGCGAATATATATACTACACACACACNACACACACACACACACACACACACACACACACACACACACACATACATATATATATTTATATATAATATAAATGTGTATATATAGTAATCAAGAACAGGTGGGATAGAGAGTGCAGTGAACACACAAAAAGAAAAAATCACAAAGAGTAAAATTTGCTGGCCTTTCGTCGGTAATGCAGAAAGAACTCAAAAGGGAAACACGATTTCCCTAGTCCTCCTATTGTTGGCAATTTCGGCTCATCTCATGTAGACACAGACCACGGGTACCCATGGCAGGGTGGAAATGTGGTTCCCATACAATCTTTGTATTCAAATATCCTAATGAGTTTTGCATCATATTTTTGGATTTGGTCATATACAGTTTCTAGCTGCTCATAGAAGTTTATTGTACAAGCTTATTGTAAATATAAATATAAAATTAATCATAATACATCTTTTCTTTTTATTACATAGTCCTAAAAGTAATAAAACAATTTTTCATACAGGCTGTGATTATATATTAGTTATTGGGCATAAAACACGAGTAATTAATTTTATTTTGCTTAGATCAATTTTATAGAGAAGTTTTTGTGATTCAAGATATATAAAAAGTTATTTCAAAATGGTTAAAAAGCCCGAAACATAAAAAAAAAAATAAAAAAAAAATGTAAAATATAAAAGATACTTAAGGTGGGACTGCTTATTATTGTTTTGTAGATTGTCTTCTAAAAAAATATTAAATATTTTGAAGATTTTTTGTTTAAATTAAGTTTATCATAAATATGATAATAAAAGTAATAAAACACTTAAAATATAAAAATCAATTATAACTTTCTTTTTGTCTTTTTTTACCTTGTACTTAGTCTTAAAAGTAATGAAACATATTTAAATACGAGTGGTGTTGCAATCAACCCTATGCGAGTGATAAAAGGTTAAGTATGACATTTTAACATTCAACATTGTTATTTTTTAACAATTTGGTTATTACCAATAAGATTTTTTCATATGAGCTATTTCAGCTGTTTTGAAGATAGGATTGTTGAAAAATGTACCACTGTTTAGAAATTTTTATTACATCATTTTTGATAATAGTTTTTGATGTAAAGATTGTTACAAACATCACACTGAACTATAGAAAGATTTGTTATATCCATATTTAGCAATGGTTTATCATAATTATTTCAGTAGAAAAAAATAATGAAATAAAATATAAATTTAAATTATTTATTTGAAAAAGTACAAAAGATAGTTATAATGCAAGTTATAATTCAAGAGATGACAAAGGCTTAGGAGTATCCCACATTTCAACAGAATTTGCCAGTTAAAAGGACATTGATATGTAAAATTTTGCTTTATTAAAAGACTATTTAATTTTCATAATATATTAAAGTCATAGTGCAGCACACAATAACTTTTGTTTAGTCTTATTTTTTTTATTAAAGCCTTCTATTTATTTTTATAAATGCTTAAAAATTTTATTGAGAGAGGGATATTACTTTTAATGCTAAACTTGTAAATAATTTAATGCATTTGATTAGTTGTATTATACAGATCATCAAGGCTGATCAGACTTATTAGATTAGATCAGATTTATTAAAACAATTACTTCTGCTTTGTTTTGTTCAAACATTTTATTAAAAGCTTAAATGGGCATTAGATAAAGTGGAATGAAGGAGTAAAGAAACCATATTTCAAATTCATTTTTTCGATTTTTGATAAGTATATATATACATGCATAAAAAAAGTATTTAAGTTTTTAAATTGCAATGGTACCATAACTTAACTTTCAAAAAATATTTTTCATCAATTCTCCTTTTTATTAGTGTTAAAAATGTATAAAAAAAATTCAAAAAATTTGTTCTAAAACATATATTTTTAGAAGAGTGCATAATAAAGAATATTTTTTAGAATTAGTAGATGATTTTTGTTGGTGTTTGATCAAGTCCTACCTTGACCAAACACGAAAAAAAAATAAATAAAAAAAATACTAATAATCTCTACGGTCAAAAACTCTCCACTTGATATTTTAGAAAGTAACTGACAGGGTTGATTGCTTTCAACTTCTCCTTCCCAGGATACCTAGAGCTGCCTCACAGACATTTACTTTATTATTAATTATTGCCTTTGGGTTTTAAGAAGAAACGAGTTATTTAGTCTTCTTCAAGTCCACCTTTATTATACATGAGAAATCGAATTAATTTATACTCTTCCAGCATAAAGGCCTTTCTTTCTATTTATTTCTTTTTTTTTTTTTTTTAATTGAATTTTAACTCGAAATCAAGCTTTCAGAGGAAATTTTGAATTAATAAATAGATGATGAATATCAAATAATTTTTGCAGGAGTGAAGATAATATGATACCACTAGTGTTATCTTCTTATTATATTCTTTTTTCAGTTTGTTTTTTATGTTAGGTCATTTCAAAGCTTTACGAATACTGTTTCCAGCTTCAATGGGGACACGTCTCACTAAGGCAGAATGTGTTCATTATGTATAATAAACCTCATTTATTTAAAACCTATACAATTTTTGCTTATAAGGGCCATATTGATGTAAATACTATTTTTACTTCATATATATTAAAAGTTAGCAAAAAAAAAATATCATGAGTCCAATATTATTAGGCCGGTTTTTTAAATTAAAAAATTGCAATCCTCTTTCAGTAAGCCTTTTATACATAAAATTCACGTTTAAAAATAATGAGTTTTGCTTTAATGAATGAACTCAGATTGACCTGACTGATGTCTGAGATCCAAGCAGCTTTTTCCTGAATGGTGGGTGCTAGGAGGTGCACAGATACTTGTTGTCCTGATCCTCCTTTACCCTCAAGGATGATTTTGAAGTCTCTACCAACAGCCTCCGCTTGGAGGGCACAATCTGTAAATCCGCCCCCCAAAAAAACACATAAATAAATATAAATCTTTACATAAAGTTATCAGGTATAATATTTAATAAGTTTCTTAAAACTAAGCAACACTATGCTAAGAGAAAATGACTCACTATCAGATTAAAAACTAGTAATATGTGACTTTTGAGTACTTATTTGCTGGCAGAGGTATATTTATCTATTTCAAAAATAATGTAGCCTAAGCTTTGACTGAAATAACCTGTGACTTTCTTGAATTCTGTCCTTCAAATATTTAATTTAGTTATTTAAGCTCTAACATGTTCCAATGGAATGAATTTTGGTGATATCAATATGCAAGAACACTGCTAATGCAAAAATAAAATAAAATTCTATAATATAAANTATATATATATATATATATATAAAAGATAGGCATGATTACTGATTAGTAATTGCTGTGAAATGGGCCTGGATTCATCTTGTCATAACAATTCAAGAAATATTTAATAAAAAATATTGCATTCTACAATATATGTTAAATTTAGCAATGAACCCTTTGAAACTTTTTTTTGTTTGTTTTCTTTTTTAAATAAAAAAAGGTTTACAAAGTGTCTCTTTTTGAGATGTAATAATTTCTCCTTAAGCAATTCAAGAAATATTGAAACTTTAAACAAACAAAAAGTAAATGAGAATATTTTGAGGTTTTTTGAGTCCAAAAAATCAAATATTTGTATATAAGATTGTTGTTTTTAAAAATATTAATTTTCGTTTCCTATATTACTAATAAATATTAACTATAAAAAAGAAAGTTTTCCTTATCAATGAAATAGAAAGATCTATAGAATTCTAGAAAACTGGAGCGAATTCCAATTTTAACTAAAAATTTTAAAAACCTTAAAAAATTCATCAGATATGGATGATACTTGACAACAAACAGCCAAACAAATACGATAATTTAAAAAAATAAAATTTTCTTATATTTTAGTGGTCTAAAATCATGGTAAGGATTTATTTAATTTGGAATAACTTGAATATAGACAAATAAAAAAAAAAGAAAAAAAGTCAGATACAGCAAGGCAAAATAGAGATTTGATTAGAAAAAAAGCTGCTATAACGTAGTACATCTGAAATTTTACTAACTAGTTTGAAATTCAACTGGTGTTCTTATTCTGACTCATTCATTTTTTTTATCGACAATTGGCAACTAGAAGCTTATCAAAATTTATCAACTAACCTGAAAAAGGCGATCAGTTCAAAGAGATAGCAAGTGATTCTGATAAAATTACTTATGAATAAACTTCTATAGTCTTTCAGGTCTGATTTTAAAGATTAATTTGCATTATATTATAAAGTTATTGTAAAAAATGGATGATGACCAGAGCATTCAAAAGTCGTTTCTTATTAGGAAAGTTTAAAGCTAACAAATAGTTACTAATAAATACATTTATTCATAATAATATTCTCTGTTACAATCAATAATCAATAACCTTCTCCCAAAGTAATGGAAAATCCCAAATTCATTCTTTAAAAACAGCTGATTTTTTATGATGAAAAATTCATTCAGTGTGGGTAGTAGCCTGTCTTGATTGGCGAAACATTTCTATCGGAGATGGTTGTCCAAAGATCTAAACAGTTGGTAATCAGCAAGTCAAAGGTCAGGGAATGGGGTGGATGCAGCAAAACTTCCCAGCCAAATAAATTAGGCAGCTTGTGTGTCAGGAGAAATAGAGGCCATTTTCTATTAATTAAGTTGGGATCAAAAAGCTTTAGCTTTGAGCGGCAATGGTCCAACATTAAGGTGTATACTTTTGCTGTGAAAGTTTGACTTTGATTCAGAATCTCGAAAACAATTTAAAATTTTTTTTGGATGGAGATCAGATTTTGGATACTTTTTTTTCTCTCTCATTAGCTGTTCATCTAAAGTTATTGTAAAACACTAATTTTTCATTGCAGGTGTTGATTCTGTATAAAAAGGGTTTGATTTTTTAGTAGGAAGCCAAAGAAGATGCAGCTGCTAAGGCACTTAATTTAACGGTTTCTGAAGGCTTATGAAGAATCCATCTACCCTTATGTTAATAAAGATTATCTTATAATAATAAAGATAATTCCAGGTAGTAGTTGGAGAAATATTAAGTTTTAAGTCCTCTTCTGAAAACTTTGGTGAGGATCCAATTCCATTATCCTTTGATATTCCTCTAAATTAACATCCATTGGCTGGCCAGAGTGAGTATTATCTTCGAGTCTGCACAAAATTTGGCAAATATAAATTGTGGGAATTCCTCTCAGAGAGGGCATCTTTCCAAAAATGGAGCATATTTTTCAGACAGCTTAAGTCATGTCCATCCTAATAAAATAAAAATAAAATACCTAATATGAGAGTTCGACAGAATCATTTTAGACTAGTCAGTTCTATTGCTTAAAGAGAAATTATTAAAATTAATCCCTATTTCACCATCAAGCAAAGGCTCATCATTAACTATAACAACAACAGGACTTTTTGAATAACTAATGCTCAAAGGAGCTGATATTGTCTAGCTATTTATCGCCTCTCATTTATTTACTTTTTATTTTCATTTATAATTATTAATTTTGTTGTGGTATTTTATCCCATGCAAGATACCTATTAAAGAGAGAGAATAGAATAAAAAATCTATCGGTCCCAGCCAGGACTCAAACCTGGATTCCTGCTTTCCGGGCACGAATGCTACCAATTACACCACCGGAAAAAGCCAGATAACCTATTAAATTCCCAGCACACTAGCGAGATTGTAAACCTTCGGTGAAAGACAAATACATCGTCTAATGCTTGAAGGAGCTGACACATAAATTTTAATAAAATAAAAATATTTTAATAAAATTTCATTTTAAACAATTAATGCGAGGGAATAGAATAAATTAATATTTCTAAATGAAAATAAAAAGTAAATAATGAGAGGCGATAAATAGCTAGACGATGTCGGCTCCTTCTAGCATTAGATAATTTATTTGTCATTCTCGGAGGTTTAGACTCTCACTAGTGTGCTGGGAATTTAATAGGTTATCTGGCTTGTCCCGGTGGTGTAATTGGTAGCATTCGTGCCCGGAAAGCAGGAGATCCAGGTTCGAGTCCTGGCTGGGACAGATAGATTTTTTATTCTATTCCCTCCCATTCATTGTTTATAAGTCCCTTACCTTTTCATTGATTACTCTTCAGCTCTCTCAACAAAAATATAACTTTGAAATAACCTAAACCACTGATCTGCTACATATAAGCTGAATTTATACAAATAAATAAAACTTGTTATAATTTTAGTACTAAAATTATTATGGCCACCAAGGTGTGCCTTCTTTTGAAAGCAGTTCAATCCTACTCCACACTCCACTAACCCAAGCACATTCATTTAGTGTTTCTTGAATAACCTTGCAATCATCATGTTTTCAAATTAAAAAAGAAAATTTAGAGAAAAAGCCAACTCAAATTTAAAAAAAAAAAAAAAAAAAAAAGAACATAAATCACCCTTTTATAATAAAAAGCATTTAGGAGTTATACTATGAAAGAGAAAAACCTACTTTCTCATGCAGGGGTAAGGGTAAAACATTAATAGAACATGCATCTGAACCCCAATTTTGTTCCCAACCCCCAACCAAAACCTATGTCTGTAACAAAGTAAAATAATCACGCTTGGTTGTGTACCATTATCGTCATTCAAACCATTGTCCGATGGATCTTCGATGAGTGTTGCATCAGCCAAAGGAACTTTCCCAATGTCTGGGACAAGATGAAGCCGGCCGCCTGACGTCCTAAAACAGTGTTAAATTTAATTTAAATCAAGCAAGAAATACGAAACTTTAAATAAACACAAATAATCATTTCATGGTTTATTTATGTCACAAAAAATGTATAAGGTTTAAAAAAATTGAGAATAAATTATTTATTGCATCAATAATGAATTTATTTAGTGAATTGTCACTAAGAAAAATAAATTCAGGAACTGCTTAACTTAATGAATTTTCTTTTTTGTGATCTGCTAGTAATTAAAACTAATAAAATTTGTTTAAATAAAAATCAAATTTTGTACTAATTTTACTATTAAGAAAAAGCTTTTGAAAAATGAATCTATTAAAGAAGAAATACAGTACATGATTTGTATTCTTAAAATAATAACTCATTCAGTAAGATCCTATAGTCTGTGGGAGTAACATCAAAGTTAAGAGCTTAAACAGGTTCAATTGAAAACTCAGTTGGTAAGTATGATTTTAATCAACTAGTTAATTATATAATTGATGAATCATATAAATTGATAATATATCGTATATATCAATCATACATATACATCATATATATTGATCATATGAATGATTCTACATTGAAGGTGAAAATATAGAACTAAAATTCATACAAACACACACACACACACACACACACACATATATATTGGTTGGAGGTAGGTTGGCGGTCGAGTATTATGCAGGCGAAATTAGTCAGGGTTTCGGCCAGGATCAGAAATTCGAATTTCTGAAAAAAAGTTTTGGGCTTCATATATTGGCCAAACAAAGAACCATCTTAATAAAAGATTAAAACAACAGCAATACAGCATTAAGAATCATTATATGAATTCTCCAGCCCTCTACCTTCATGCTATAGCAAAAACCATCACCTCCTTTTTAATCAAGCTACTGTCCTGGCCTCTGAGCTGTTCCTTAAGAAAAGGCTGATTTCAGAATGTGTGCACATAAATCCCAATCCTACCTCTATTAATGATAGGCTGGACAAAAATAACATTTCCTCAGCTTATTGCTATATTTTTCGTATAATTTAAAAAAAATTCAGGTAAACAATCCCTGGCATCGACCTTTCCAACTTTCTTTTGAAGATATTAAACTGAACTAATTTGAGGTATTGCTACCTACCTTTGAAGTTTGCTGACTAATCCCCCCTCCACCACTTTTCACCAGTTGCCTCTCTGTTTAGTTCTGCACTCTGAGATGTGACCATAAACCTCCCTCGGAGATCTCTCCATATATCATTATCGGTACATAGAAAATTGATTTCTTTTTTCATATTTGTAGAGATACATTTTTAGTTTATTCTGTATATATTTTTCTGTCACATAACATACTACATCTCTATTCATTCCAACCTATAATTCTATAAGTGTAGTAGAGTGTATTGTATTTCAGCCCTGATGATTTATAAGTTAAGTCGAAATATTGGCAATAATAAAATAATTACCCAATAGTTAAGAAGTATTTTATTTTTCTGATCCTGACCAAAACCCTGTATAATTTCTGCAGCATAATATA
>KZ807624.1:254214-270543 GCA_000696205.2 Oncopeltus fasciatus | reverse complement strand
ACAGCCCTGAAGATGGCTTACAATGTAAGCCGAAACGTTGGCAGATAATCCTTCATTAAAAAAATACATTTTTTTATTTGTGTTTTTTTGGATCTACCTCGACCGAACCCCAACTAAAATCATCTTAGAATAATGACCAAAGTGTATTACAATCGTTTGGCAGCAAAATAAGTTTTGTGTACCCAGAATTTTTTTTTTTTTTTACTTTACCTTCTAATTATTTAGAGCCATTGAGAGAAAATTAGTGAATTATTTTATGTGAATAATTTTAGGATGGATTCTAGAATAAGCATATTATATTAAGAAGCATATTTCATTTTTATCCCATTATTAAAGTAAAAAACATTTTTTTTTTCACCTAAACAGAAAACCTAAAGGTTGACTAATAAATAAATTTATTTTATAGTGGAAGAGAATTAAAGATTTTAACCAAAACCTTCGTACTCCCATCCCGTTTTTATCAAATTTCCCACTGGGAAATCAAGCAATTCACATTGTTACCATGACCTAGCTTTTGAAAATTTCATTAGATCTTAGCAGATCCTTCATCGAAAAAGCTGAAAGTATGATCTTCAAAGTTTTATATTTGTATTTTTTTTCTGTTTGTGTTTTATCTTGAGCAATTTTTAAAACAAACCAAATTTGGCATATAAGCTTATTTTTTCAAACCCTTGGATGAGTTTATTAATAGCTGAAATCGAGCTAGAGGGTTTAGAGATATACTAAAATCACAGTCACAATATCTTCATTATTATTAATCTTATAAAAATATACGGAGAAAAAAGTAAATGTAATTTTACATTTATAATTTGTAATATTTTTTAGAAGATATTGCTATTTGTTCTTAACTTGTGCTAGCTCAATTTTTAAATGAGAACAAAACTTTTACTTCCCTATCATTTATCCACAAAATAAAAAAAAGTATAGTAATACTTCTGTATAGTAATAATTGAATACATTAAGGGTTCCCTGTTGCACATTGGACCCAAGGAGGAAACTTGAGGATTAGTTCTATTTCTAGGCTGAAAAATAAATTTAACTAACCTCAGAAAGAAATAGGCTTCTAGCTTGTTGCTAGCTTCCTCACATAGGACTGTTTATTTATACCCTAGCATTAGGAAATATGTTGCTAACTAAAATAAACTTCTAGCTTTATTTTTTGTAGTTAATCTCTTAATATTTTCTTTTAGGAAATTAAGCTATTTAACAATTTGGAGGTAACTAGTTGACCGTGGAGCCTTATGAACAGAGGTTAGTCAGGGACTTGGTCTTGGGAGCTAAAGAATTAAAAACTGATTTGTAAACAAAAAAAGTTTTGTTTTTTCCGCCATTTTGGCCTAAATTTCAGGCCCTTATCAGGTAAATAGGGAAATAGAGAGAAAGACTCCTGCTCTATTGTAACTAAATCTTGACTGAGTAATTATTAAGGTAACTAAATCATGTAATGTACTAAATATAATTTTTAAAATTTCTGTTTTATAACGTTTTATGAAAAATATATATTTACGAAAATATTTGGATATAATACTAAAAGAGTTGGCTCCCCCTTTAAAAAGAGAAAAAAAATTCAATTTTTGGGTTTCTTCATATATGCTTTTGCTTCAGCTTAATAATAGCTGAAATCAGTAATGGGAAGGGGAGTTTACAAGAAGAATAAATGTAAATAAATAATTGAAAATATCTTCATTATTATTAATTTTATGATCAAGTTTATTGAGAATCATGGGGGTAAAATATATTTTACTAACATGTTATATAAATTTTTGTACATAAAAAACATATTTAAGTATTTAACTTGGAGAATTGAATCTTCCCTGTTGGTTGGCCAGCTTTAGTGATCTCATTTCTTAACATCATTGCACTTTTTGGCTTATCAATTTAAATTGTCATTTACCTTATGATAGTTCAATTTCAGTGCAGGGATTCAGATCCAAATATAAATCTCTGAACCGCAATTGTGTATTTGTCTACATTTTACCAAAAGTTTTTTTTTTTTTTTTTTTTTAAACTCTTGAAGGATGTTCATACAAACTATAAGCCAACAATGAATTTTATTTTTTTAATGACTAAAATTAGAAGTGGGCCCCTTCTTCCTGTATAGTGATGTTCACTTATTTATTTTACTGTTATTTTTAATTTTTTTATATTAGGATTAGGATTATGGATTAGGATGAAATTGGAGTTTACTATGGAAGAGCTTTAAGCAGTTGGAGATAAGGTCTTGGATGGAAGGAATATTAAAGTCGTGATGAAGGGTAGAGTTGGACACATAATATGGAGCGTTAGCAATTATTCTGAGAATTTTGGACTGAAAGGATTGTACTCGTTGGATATTGGAAGGCTTAGCGACACCCTACAGTTCTACACCGTAGGTCCAGATTGGTCGTATTATGGTCATGTAGATGGTCAGTTTGTTTTCTATTGTGAGCTGTGAGTGCCTATTTATAAGGCTGTATAAGAGTCCGTGGCGCCTGCTGAGTTCTTGTCGCTTGATTTTAATATGTTGATTTCAGTTGCGTCGTGAGTCAAGGTGGAACCCTAGGTAACGGACTGAATCAGANATCATAATATAAATTATTTAAAATTTAATTTGAATGAATAACTTAGTCATAGGAAGGAATTTGCTATTTTCAGCTGTGATTTGTCATAGAAAAATATAATTAATTTTAACATTTTTAAAGTTAAATTGCTACTAAATCTTTTATGTATAGTTTTAAAATATATATTTTAATATTTGAAAAGACTTCTAGCAATATGCTCATTGTTAGTTTTAACTTTATTAAGTGGCATTAGCCAATAAGTAGTATAGGTGCAAGTTCTTTTAGTTAAGTCATTAATATCCAGATCTGTATCTCTTTACTGAGAATATGAAAAACTATTTTATTCATAATAATCATTCATTGTATGAAATATTAATCTTGATTGAAGAAAAAATTCTAAAAACCGATTCACAGCTCTTCATTCTATACCAGAATGCTGTTTTAATCTGAATTTAATATGATTAATCGTATATTGTAATCTGGGTACCTTAGAAAATAATAAAAGTACCATCTAATCGCAAGAATTAAGGTGCTAAAAATGGGTTCAGTGGGATTATTAACAAAAATTGTTAAACTTAATCATTTGTTAAAATTCTTTTAATTTACTAGTAATAAGGGAAAAAAAAAAATTCCTATGATAAAGTGAAAAAGCTCTGTTTTACTAGTCTTAAGTTCTAATTAAACAGGAATGGTATTTAATAAAACAGATATGTTTATTGTTAAAATTGAAATTAGTTTCAATGTTTGAGATTCTAGCTTTCTGGGTTGAGGTAAGTTAATAACAGTTTGTGCTTCAGCATAATACTAATAAACTTTAGTTCAACCGAATTTATAATAATAAGAATCACTTATATATATATATATAAAATGAAACATTCACAGCTGCGATATATATAGTGAATAAGAAAAGGTGGGAGAAAAGTGTAGTGAACAACAAAAAGAAGAAATTACAATAAGTAAAATTTCGGGGAGATTTCTTGCCCTTTGTGAGTGATGAGCGAAGAGAGAAATTTCTTGTATGTACATTTACATTATTTATAAGTGTGTCTGTGTCAAATTTTAAATGTAAAACTAATAAATATTAGTTATGAAGATAAATAAAAGGCTTCAAATTTTTCTGCAGCTACTACTTCTGATGAGCGTCGAAGCCTACGTGAACAGCTACTACTTTTGTTTTCTGCAATTATTTATTTTTATAAGTGCCAGAAAATTATATAGAGTGAATAAAATATTTAAAAAGTAATTTTTATTTTTCTTATTTAAGAAATAAACTGCTTTTTTTAATTATTTGCAGTTACTTTAGTGTCTGTTAAGTATAGTAATAATGGGGAAATAAATTTTTGTTTTCATATAATTTTTTAAACAAAATTTAATGTGGATTTTAATATCATTATAGAAAAATGGAAGCCAAAGTAAATTATTTCCTAGTCTTAGATGAATTTAATTTATGTTTTGTAAATTGAATTTATATGTATATTTTTAATTCATTAATTCTTTTCAAAATTAAAGGTAAAACTGAGTAGCAGACATTCAAATTTTTTTTATCTTGAGAACCATTATTCCTCTCACTTATTTAAACACTCTTTTCGGGGTAGTCAATAGATATGTGCTCCAGCTGCACAGTTAAGTTGTAAATAACTAAAAATAACTGTAAGTGGTAAGTTATGCATGTTCTGCTCTTCTAGAGATGGGTTGGTTTTTTGAATTTTTAACAGCTAGTGAAATTTGTTTTAGAATATATAGTATATGTCTAGCAGCCCTCTCTTGTGGCCTTTGTGCTAGAATATTGCAACTTTCCACACCCTCCTTAACATATTTACTACTCCTGTTTATTTTATATATTCTTGTTATTTTTGTATACTGTATATAAAAGTCTTTATCCAAATGTGTCATTATTTATATAATACTTAATTTCATGGTTATTTTTTGCTGATAACCAAAATATGAAATTAACTGAAAGAATTATAAAAACAAGAAACTTTAATTACAAGCATACAATTTTACTGAAGCCTGAAACCTTTTCAAATCAAGGATTGATGACATACACTTGTCATACATCCTTGATCCTGAAAGCTTTTAATTGATTAAAAAATTAAAATTTTATTTTGAAGATTGAATTTTTTATTTATTTCTTCTTAAATAATAAAAAATGAGGTATTATCTGACCTTGATTTTGATAAAATATTAAATGGAATGAAAAATATTGAAATGTTTTTGTGTTTTAACAAAAAGTGGGTATAAAGTTTTCTTTTTGGCACAATATTATTGTCACCCGAAGTTATAAGCCCCTGAGTCATTACCTCATTTTCCATTCAGACCAAATGTCTACTGGATGGTGGTGATATCCTCTCCCATAAGTTTACTTAATAAAAATGTATTCATCATCTTTAGTGAATTTGATCGATTCATTTTACATTTAGTTTATAGATAATTGCATATAATAATTTCTACCATTAATTTATTACTATTGCTAAGAAGTAGTGTTCCATTAAAAGATTAATTTTATACTTTCATAATTATTAAATTTAAAATACTGATAATACATTAAATTTGAAAAAAGAAAATAATTTGCATATTAGTCTTATTGTAAACACAATAAATTACTCTTTTGTTATTATATCATGTTAAATTATTTGGAAATTAAGGAATGAAACAGTTGTCAGGAAGTGCTTATTAACTGGAAAATGTATCACTGATCAAATTTTACTTCCTTGCTTTATTTTGGAAAATATTTATAAATTTTTATACAACACATAATCTTCTTGTGAATTCCAAAAATGCCAGAGAATTGTTATACAATTATACAGGGCAATGGAGAGTTTCACAATCCTTAGAAATAGGTCATCTTAGTAATAAAAGTGAAGTTAAAAACCCAATAAAAAATATGTATACTCATTGACTACAATCTGAATGCTTTTGTAGTACAAAGATAACATGTAGCTAAGACAAGGTGGTGGATTTATTTATACCCTGCTCTTTCAGAAATGAAGATCAGCATGGATATTTAGGTGTAAGCTAGATTTGTAAAAATAGTCTAGGTCTTTGTTTCACAAAAAATTATTAGCCAAAAAAGAGGAGTGAATTTATAGCCTTGAAGAGAGGGTTCATTGTTATTTTGTCCTGGGACAAAAAAAAAAATAGTATTTGTTTTATCACAAAAATACAAAGGCTCCATTAAAAATAGTAAATTACAATTTTTGGAAAATTTTAAGAAATATAATTATCACTTATGGCTACAGAAACAAAGGGAAAAAGCTTTATAATTTTAGTCTAACCCGGCATCAATGTTAAGATTTCTCCTATTCAGTGAGTTCATGGGTAATTCTTCTGTTTTCCAAGTACAGCTTGAAAGTAAACACTAAGAATTTTGAGTCAGTCTTCTGTCCATATAATATTTTTAGAATATTTTTGCTTTTATCAAAAGAAATTTATAAATTCCAAAATGATAGTGCTCTCCATAACCCCTATCTGGTGATACAGCTATGTAACAAAAATCCTTCATAGGCACTTATAATGTTGCATAGATATCCCCCTCGGGAATGGCAGTGAATGGCACAGTAATTTTTATAAGAAAGGAATGTCTTGCCAAATGCAGATAAATTCTATCAGTGTTTGATAAAAGACAATTACTCTTCTAGTAAATGGCTGGAGAAGGCATGTAGAAAACTCTGAACGGAGGAAACTAAGACCAACCTCAAGTAGAAAATATGATCCAAGCTAGTGAGGGATAATTAATATTTTATGATCCTTCGAATAAAAGTATGAATAAAGTTTTTTTTTTTTAAATATACATGGTTGAAAAATAATAGACAAAGTGGCATAATTTACTTTGAAAGACTCTATTACCAATTTTTATTACAATATTTTACAAAATAGAATGGGCTTTATAAAACAATTTGTATCTAATCAAATTTTTGCCTTACTAATGAGAAACAATACATTACTGCCCTTCCCAATCAGCATTGTGTATTCTTAAAGGAACATTATAGCTGGTATATAACTAAAGGGCTATTTCCACTAATGGTTACATAATCAATATACCTAAATGAATCCATCTTCCGCATCATAATGAGGAGTGCTTATGGCAAGGGTTTTTATCAGGCCAGAGTTAAACATCAGACAGTGCCTGAAAAAGTGTACAGACAATGTTCAGTTCGAGGCCTCTGCCAAAACACTTGTCATTAGGACAAAAAATACAGCCAATAATGACGGATTCATATAAGTATACAGTTATACAAAATTCAGCATATTTTTAATCTTTATCTCATCATAATTAAGATAAAATATTTCATCACCAAATTGTCACATCATTAATTTTCAGACTAAAATATTTAATTAAATAACTGAATTTGAAGTTAATGTCTTGTTTAAGATTTTAATGTAGAAAATTGTTGAGATACATAATGAAACAAAAAGTATTAAGTGACATAAAATTTCTTTACATATGCCTGAGTGGGCTGATAATTTATTTAATTCATCATGGAGAAAAATAGCCAATATTCTCAGTCTATTATTAACCAAGAAGTTTTGGATTGATCAATAGTCCATATTTATCATACCAAAAATTATAAATAATTTTTGAAATAACAAATCTATATATTAGAATAATACATACCAACAATGAAAGCACCAATAATTTATTTACATTCATTTTTTTCAATAATCACAATACATAAACAATTTTGTAGGTAATTCCTGCACTTCTAGATCAGTAATTCACTTTTGAGAAAGTTACAAATCACTTACGTTTGTCAACTTTAACCTCTTGATTTTTTAAAATATAATTAAATCAAATGAGCTCATAATAAAATAAAAAATAACCATGTTTTAAATTAGTAATTACAAATTTTAGGAATTTAAGAATCTATTGTATGAAGTTAAAAAGATCCTGCATGTTTACTATGTTGGGGACCACTGAGGTTAATCTGAGCTCTTTTAATACTCACTGACCATATCTATATGTCATAAAATATAAATATGTATCTTGGTATTTCTATTTTAAGTTGTATTATTTCAAAACATCAATTAATTAGAGGTAACAGTAATGTATTCACTTAATAATTACATCAATTAAAGATGATGTCATTCCCAAAAATTAATATATCATTTTTATTTCTTACTTGACATACTAATTTTAAGATTATAATAATAATTTAGATTTGATATTTTAAGAAAATGAAAATACTAAAATATAAAAACAGAAATAATGGGATATATATATGTACAGATAGGGAGAGAGAGAAAGATAATTTTTATATAATACTTAGAAGCAGAAGAGATATGGGATAGCAGAGGAGATTAGTAGAGCTCAGATTTTAGTGGTTCAGCCCATACTGGCCCTCAATATTTTAATCTTACAGGACCTCTTTAATTTTAAGTAATAAATTTCTATAATAGCAATTACTACTTTAAAATATGTTTTTTTCTGTATCTTGTACTTTTTATTATAATTGAATGTCAAGTATTTTAAATACATTTAAGATTTAACTATAATATCTAAAAATGACAAGGTCTTAGCATATTTCCGCATAATTATAAAAAGGAGATTTCAAACTTACTCAAAAGTGAATAATTGATCCTAAAGCCATATGAGATGTAGGTAATAATAATAAGGTTTGATAATACCTACCAAATTATTATATATGCTGATTACAGAAAAATTATATAATGTTTAAATGGGTTATTGATTAGTTTAAAATGTGACAACATATAACAACAATATAAATATTTTATTTATATTTTTTTATAGAAATAACATGATCTATAATTATGCATTATTTCTAGTAATTTATTAGATTAATACAGGCTATTGATCTGTATTAAACAACCTAATTAATAAAGATATTGATTATTTTTTCTCCCTCAATGACCAGTAAAATTAAATTTGATCTTAGGAGTTGGTAAATTATTAAAGTTTTTTAATATCAACTAACTAATAGAGTGAACTAATTAATTACTAGTTAAAGTACTTCAGATACTATAGAATATGACTGATAAATGTTGCTTATTTTTATTTAATTAATTTCAGAAGATGTTGAATCCAAAGAATATTCATTTAATTACAGTGACAAAATATTGGAGGAATCAAACTTAAAACGTGTCTCTAATTCCAGTAACTAGGCTTGAAAACCATGTACAAAGAAAAAACTTTGTATTAGTGGGTTTGGTATTTTTATTCTCTATTACTCCAGATCTCTATCATTCTACTTTTGGGAAGAAAAAAATTTAAATTCTTTCTAGCAAAGAAGGATCTAATTTATGGCTAAAATAATATTTTTTTTATTATTTAAAAAAATCATTACTAATAATTCTATTTGATAAGTTCTACCTTCATTAAGAAGATTTTGTTTATAAATCTGTAAACAAAATTAATTTTTATAATTAAAACATTCAAAGTAGAATATTAACTTAAATAGCTAAATCACCAGAGATATTCTTACTAAAATGTATTTTAAAAATAAAATTAACTTAAAAATTAGAAATCCTATAATGTGCATTTAACTTTAATTATTAGTTAATTTCAACTAACTATTACATGTAAAAGTGATCTATCTTTATAATACCATATCCATAATAGAAAATTGTTTTTATAGCAGATTGGATTTATACATCTAAGAAATTAGTTATTATACATTACAATGAAATGATTGTGCTTGCTAACATTTTTTTGTTTAATTCGAGGTATATAGAAAAGTATACAAAAAATTGATTGCTAATGCAGACTATGGATATGCTCCAGGAAGATTCTTAATTTAACAATTGGTCTTTAGATAATTACGATAAATTAATAATTGTAGATTAATAAATTAGAATTTTATTATAATTTCACAGTAATTGATTGTTCTTTTATTACTAACTAAAACTGCCAGACCTGTTATTAAGATTTTGTATAGTACCCCATAAAATTCAGCTAAAAAACTATTTAAGAGCCATAATTCAAACAAAATATTCTACATTCTTATAGAGTGGAGTGAAAAATTTCAACTTTGAGATATACATTAGATTATGGTTAATCTGTAAAGCCACGAGACAGTTTATTTTGATATTTTATGGGTGGCTATTTTTTATAGGAAGTGTTTGAATTTTAATAAAGTATGATTTTATTTTTCACCTCCCGAAAACCATTTTTATTTACATTGAAGTACAAATTATATTATGTATATTATAGATAATGCACCACTAATCTCACAGCTTTAATTAATCCTATTGCAGTAATTTTTGCTTTCACATCTTTTATATTTTTAATATTTGAGCTATTCCTAAATTGAAAATTTGAACAATTTTATTTGTTCATAATTCACAATAAGTCCATTCCCGCCAATCCTTTCCAGCTCTGTACTGTGCTGTTACCTGTTGGGTCAAGCGGGAACTACCACATTCTCTGCTCAACCGAAGGAACATTTGAAATACTTACAAATTTATTAACAATAGTAAATTTTGTGCCAATGTCAATAAATTATTTTCCAAGAATCGAACAATACAATGTAATACAATATTTTATTAAAAAAAAAAAAAAAAAAAAAAAAAAAAAAAAAAAAANCATGTGATGAAAATTAATTAAAAAATATTATTAAAAATACTCTATTTTGAGCATAATAGTCATAGAAAATACTCGGAAAAAGCATAAACTGAGTGAATTTTCTAAACTGCATTGGTAGAAATAAATAATAAACATATTATGCAAATATTTTGAATAATAGTCAAAATAAAAGGACTGAACTATAGGCTTTAATTTTTCTATTAAGAAAAACTTTAAACAACTTACAATGGAAGTATCGAAATTAACAACCAAGGAAAAGTTTTTAAAATTAACTATTCCTCTTTTTATTTTTTTAAGAAAATAAACTATTTTAATCGATTTGAAAACCAAACTCATAATACCCCCTAAAAAATGTTTTATGATTCAAGGCAAAGAATATCAATAAATGAAATAGAAAGCAAAGTCTAAATGGTTAAATGAAATATCTCAAAAATGGCTGAACTGATTTTGATGATTGGTCATCCACACCTTAATTTTTTATTAATGTAACTTATAAAGATTATATTAAGTGATTAAATTGAGATTTCAAAGTTGCTCTAGCAGCACAATGGGGCTGGGATTTGTGCCAATATAACAAACACTTCAAGCTTAACATATTTGTTCTATTATGTTCCTATGAGAAGAATTTTGTAATTTTGCATGTGGGAGCCTAGGTAAATATATTTCCTGATTCTGTTATTATATTTTATTCGAAATAAGTTGAGCAAATGACTGAAAGAAAGAAAAAAAAAATTTTAATTTTCAAATTTCTAAACATTTCTTAAATATAAAATGGATGATAAATAAAATAAAGCTTAAAATGATAAGTGAAAATTCTGGCAACCGTATGGCAAATATTAAAATTAATAATCATCAATGTCTAAATTTTTTTTTTTATATTAAACTTTTATTGATTTATTACATTCTGTTAAATAAAAAAAAAAGTTTTGTAATTTGATTTAAAAAAAGAGAAGACAATCAATGTCAATCACATGAGGAAAGAAGGTGACCAATGACACCACTCTCAAATTANTGATAAGTGAAAATTCTGGCAACCGTATGGCAAATATTAAAATTAATAATCATCAATGTCTAAATTTTTTTTTTTATATTAAACTTTTATTGATTTATTACATTCTGTTAAATTAAAACATTTTGTAATTTTTTTCCCCTTTAGATATTTTATTATTATTTGTTACTTTTTAAGTCTAATATGCACCAATTTTGAAATTAAAACAGTACTCAATTTATGAATTTGGTGACAAGGTTTTTTTTCTTTACATTTAAAAAAAATAAGTGGAACAAGTTACAGATGTTTATTTACAGTTTACTGCAAACTAAACTGGTAAATGGCACGTGGTTTGGCCACCTTATTTTTTCTTGTTTTATAAAGGATGCTATCAAATTAAAGCTAAGTATTTCTAGGAGCACATCATGTTTGTTTCATAACAACTGTATCCCAGAAAGAGAATTATAGTCCTCTGTGATGCCTGAGCTCGGGATCTTTGACTTAGAAAGTTATTTGCCTTAGAAGTTTTTTATTATTATTAAAGAAGTTTATTTATTGCATTAATCACTAAGATCTTTGTGCCCCTAATGAGTACATAATAAAAGAATATATTTATTTAATTCTATTTACTAATTATCATTTAGATCCTAAATACTATTTCTTGTATTGGAAGGTTAATAGTTTAATTCTTTTAATTTTAATGCTTTCAGAGACAATGCATTAATGATAAAAGTAATGATCTGCTAAGAGTGTGGCACTTATATTTGATTAAATTCTAATATTTAAATATCAGTTTTGGAGGAAAATTTTTTGATAATCAATCTTCTAGATAGAATTTTTTTGCTATAAAAAAATTATTAAGACAATTTTTTTAAACTGACTTTTAAAAGATATTTCTTTTTTGAAATGCCTGATAGAAACCATTCAATAAAACAACTATTTATTATTATTATTAACAAACCTATTTTCTGTTGAGAGAAGTAAAGACAGATGTTATCAAGTTTAATTCAAAAAAAGAGGAAGCAGTTATAATTAATGATGTAGTTGGTCCTGCTCCATTATGATTGAATAAATTATAGAATTATAATCAGTAGAAAGATAGTGATGAAGTTTCTGTATTGACGAGGGACAAGACTGGCACAGTGGCATATCAAATTTTCTCATCTTAACTTTCCAAATTTACAAAACTTATTTCTAAAAAGCTTGCTATGGCATGTATACCAATTATAATGGACAGTTCTTCATTGTGAGACTTTCATTTAGAGTATTTACTTTACTCGTATTTAATTTTCAAGATAACCATTTCCAAAAAATTCAGAAAAGCCACAGAAATTTTAGAGATTGTCTATGTACATATATTGAGTTCCAATGAAAGCATATTATTTCGGTCATTTGAAAGCATAATATTTTATCATCTTGACTAAATATTTTTTCAAATGAACTCAATAAAATTTCTCAAGAGAAAAAAAAAATTTTTTTCAAGAACTTATAATTAATTACCTGACCAAATACTTCACTGGCAGGAAGATAATTTTTTTTAGAAAACAATGAAGAAAATTTGAAGACAAATAATTCAATGAATTATTCAGTATAATTACTTCTGAAATAAAATTTACCAGTATAGTTTAAAGATGAAGCAGTTGTTGATTCTGAATTCTTTGCTTGTTTAGAAACAGGTGAGTCACTTATGATTGTATTGATGGAAACATACCCTGTTGATGATGAATGGGTGAAATCCAAATATATCATGTTTCCAGAAATTGGAAATAAAATTTATTGTTCTTGAAAAAAAATATCCAGTGTTGAGGGATATAACCCCTCCTCCTAAGAGGATACATATTCAGAAGGCCTGAGGATACAAGGCCTCTAGCACTAGGCTAATCTCACGTCAGGAATATAACTGATTCACTGTAAATAGGGAAAGAAGAAGTTCTTAAAAAAAAAAAAATATTTGGGATGTCATAATAAGAAGCACCTAACGACACTATAACTGATACCCATTTATTTATCTTCCGAAAGTGGAACCTTCAGAAGAAGAAGTTTAACTACCATTACAAGTCAAAAAGACAGACACAAATAAAAAAGGAGTTTGGCCTGGGAAGTACATAGCAATGTAATTTAGAAATGAAAATATTCATGAACCTACAAGTTAGTGTGAAATGCAGAGGTTACCAGATGAGAAAAGCTCCGATGGTTAGAAGCTACCAAAGAAAAGTATCTGCCATTAATTCATTATAATAGTTCATGTTGTTACCCCTGGAATAAAAATTGAATATTACAAAGCTTGACTTTTATAAAAAGGTAATTGACAAAAGTTGAGACAACTTCGATGCAATTTTTGCTGCAGTAATAAATCTAGCAATTGTTAGGCTTCGTTACAAGCAGCTTCTCAAAATAAGGAAGTTTGCATTTTGATGTGAAGACTATGTAAAACCATAGTATATAATACACCAGGCCTGCCATTCATAGAAAAGCTAGAGACAATATTTTAGGAGCAGAGAACAAAAGGAAGTAATTTGATATGTGAAAGCTGATGGAAGAGAAGGTCTGATTGTTGGAGATAGGAAGACAATGGATGCTTTAAAGTTGATTATGCTGCTTATCATGATTCTGCAAGAAACAGAACTCAGTAGCTCTAACATCCAAGATGAATTCATAACTGCATTCATAATTGATAAAGAAGCAGTATGGATAACATTTCTGCTAAAATATATGCGATAGAATATTGAATTAAGCACTTAAATGTTAGGAGCTGTTTGTTTAAAGGTCTAATGAGAATATCTCATTTTTTTTTTCAGGGGCAGTGACAATTAAGCCAAAAAACATTTAGTGTTGAATCAGGATAGGAACATGGAAACTGCCTCTCACTCATGTTATTCAACCCTGTCTTAGAAAAAATCCCAAGACAAACAATGGAGTACATATTAGAATAATGCATTATTTTCTAGCATTTGTAGATAATATAACAGCAATAAGCAACAAGAAAGAAGACCCACCCACAAGAGCTGGTCATTAGTTTGATGATAGTGATAGAATCATCTGCCAACAAGTTGATGCATATTAAATAAAATACATGGCACATATGGCGATATGCATGTGGAAGAGTATGTAAATATAAGAAAAATAACCTTTCCAAAAGTATATCACTGTAAATTCCTAAAGCCTTCATAAATTCTATTAATGACCAACTTTGTGAGGTCTATCAATCAATTGTCAGATCCAACTGGGTGTTCAGGCCTCTCTCTAGCTGTGGGTGTACATATTACCTTAAGCAAATGCTAGCGTATGGCTGTGAAACATCGGCCCTGATAAATGCCCTTGCTTGCAAAATTGTATGATTTCCACATTAAGTCCTCCAAACAAAAATGGCCAGAGAGTTAGGGCTAAGGAGGCAGAAGACAAAAGGAGAAGTACAAAATTATAAAGATATATTTTAGTTGAAAGTGCATGATAAGAAAGCAAAGAGGTTATCATTAGCATGTGTGAAGAAATAATACATGTATAACCCTGCTCATGACAAAAATGATGTAGTGGTCAAAAATCAATACAAAGAGTAACCAAGAAGTCGGAGGGGAGAATAAAGAAAGGAACTGTGGAGTTCAATGTAAGAAATTAGGTACTCGTTACTCATAATAAACAGAGATGGAGCAGGCATGTCCAGGAGGCTAAAGATTTGCAGTCTGTAGAGCCAATCCAAAAAATAAAAATATTTGTAAAAGTAAAAT
Source organism: Oncopeltus fasciatus (assembly GCA_000696205.2). Lineage (NCBI taxonomy): Eukaryota > Metazoa > Arthropoda > Insecta > Hemiptera > Lygaeidae > Oncopeltus > Oncopeltus fasciatus. The sequence continues at coordinate 255,750 of KZ807624.1, read as the reverse complement.
TAAAAAGTAAATAACGAGAGTCATTTAAACAGCTTGACAATGTCAGCTCCTCCGAGCATAAGACGATACATTCATCTGCCTCGAAGGTTATACTCTCGACACTAGTACGGGAAATTTAATAACTTATTCGACTTGTCTCGGTAGCGTAAATGGAAAACGCACCGGCCCGGATAGNATCTTCTAGATAGAATTTTTTTGCTATAAAAAAATTATTAAGACAATTTTTTTAAACTGACTTTTAAAAGATATTTCTTTTTTGAAATGCCTGATAGAAACCATTCAATAAAACAACTATTTATTATTATTATTAATATGACCAGTACTGGGATACTGGATGATTTTATGACTTTTACAAAGCTTATAAATTTTTAATGCATAAAATAACTAAATTTATTGGTGTGCCTAAATTTTCATAATTTCATATATGGCTTCAATTAAAATTTTATGATTAAAATAATAAGTACATTTTTCATTTGTACTCCTCCATTTATTTTACTAGAAAATAATATTTCAGCTTATAAACCATGAAATAAATATTTGTGGTTCAGTTAAACTTCCACTCCAAATTGTTGCGCACGTCTTAAATATTATACCAATAAATACATCTGTAATCTATTATTATATTAAAATAAATACTACATCCGCTCCTTTAAAAATTGTTTTCTCCTTATTTCATACATTGACTCTTCCTATTGGACCAATGGGATCCATTTTGTTCAGTAATGAACTAAATCTTTCTTTTTTATTTAAAAGTAGCATGCCAAATTCCTTAAAGCAAAATGACTAATGGCCTCTAGATTATTGAATTTTAATTTAGTGTTCAGGTTAACCCCCACTTGTTCAATTTTCCATTGAAGCTCCTAAAATATACCTTTTGTCAATAAACAAATCCTTGCTGAGTTTCATTACCCTAAATATTATGCCTGCTGCAGCAATGAAACTTTTTTTGTACTCGCTCTTGGCTTTTCAGGTTATTCACCCCTGCTATTTGCCCAACTTCATTTAATAAGAAAGTCAGCCATTCATTTTACATTTAAAAGCCAAATTTAATTACCAAAAACAACTACTTGCTGTTTCAAAGTGCCACAAAGTTAAAAGTTACGGTTCAAACTCCCTTCTATTTGTTCAATTGGCTATATAACTAAAAAAAAAAAAACATTGTCTTTCATCAATAAACAAAACTGCATTGAATTTCATTACTCCTCCTACATCAAAAAGATGTTTGTAATATAATACTCAAACTATTTATTTTTTCAATAAACAAATCTGTTTTTTTTGTGCTTTTGTTTGATATTTCAGGTATTCTTCCTTCCAATTCTTCCGATATTGCTCAGAAAAGATTTACATCTAAAAGCATTGGCATTTTGAACAAAAAAAACAAAAAACATACAGTTCAGATAAATCCCCACTCTTAATTTTTGCAGATTTCCCATAGGAAAATCAAGCTATTCACATTAAATTGGTATCATGACGGGACTTTTACTAAATTTCAAAAGATCTTTACCAGTCCTACTTTGGCGATTATATATATATATA
>KZ807624.1:227755-242649 GCA_000696205.2 Oncopeltus fasciatus | reverse complement strand
TATATATATATATATGCAAAGTACTTTTTATAAAAAGTTTAAAAATTCATTTTTATTTGTACGTATATTTTGATTATCCAGTCAACTTCCTCAATCTCGTTCAGGTACTATAGCCTTCCCTTAAGAGTACTCTTTTTCTTTTATTAGTAGAATGTTTTTGAATCGATATTGATACTGCCTCCTAAAATAAATAAAAAAATTGCCTAACACCAACAAATACCTCCAATAGTTTCACCTGGTTATGCACCAAAGAAGACTCTAGCAAGTGAAACTAAAAACTACATATATGTCAAACTAAAAGAAAAAAAAAATGAATGAATACATACTCTGGTCCATTTTGTGGCGTTAGTAAGAAGTAGCCCAGAATTTTCGACTACTTTTTTTTTTTTTTTAAGTATCTGACATTCTTGCCAGCAAAACATTTTGGTGGAATACTACTTGGCTCAATTTTAGGCATGAACTAGCTCTAGTTTTTGCAACATCCTAATTTTCAGCCAAGCCCCTTGAAATATTATTGCTATTCTATTCCTCTCCAATTGTGCCTAAAATATAATATGCCTAATATTTTGAATAAACAAAAATTGAAATTGCTCAATATTTCTTCCAATATACAGAGTTTGGCAAATGATGTCATGTCAATTCGTAAGTCAAAAGATTTGGATCAGATGGGAAGGACATTAATAAATTGAGTTTATTTTCAAACAATTCATGAGAGGGAACAGAATAAAAAAATCTATCTGTCCTCGCCAGGAATCGAACCTGGATCTCCTGCTATCCGGGCCGGTATGCTGATGAAGAGGGAATTGAGTGAGATATCTAGCTGGTCCTTGTGGTGTAACGGTCAGCATACCAGGCCCGGATAGCCGGAGATCCAGGTTCGATTCCTGGCTGGGACAGATAGTTTTTTATATTCTGTTCCCTCTCATGAATTGTTTAAAATTTACGTAGGATAAAAAACCACAACCAAATAAAATATTTATGAGTTTATTTTCTCTCAAATTTGAGAGTGGTGTCACTGGTCGGTCACCTTCTCTCCTCATGTGACTCCCATTAAGTCATTTATTTTTTTTTACTATTCATTGTAATCAAATTAAAAAATGTTTTTATTTTTTTTTAACAGAATGTAATATGTAAATAAAGGTTATACAAAATTTCTCTCAAAATGATTGGAGAATACTAATATTTATATATTTGAAAAATACACATATTTCATCATTCTATGAATAAATAGATTTAAGAAATATATATGCTTTTAAGCAAAGGTAGTCATTGGCGAAGAATCTCTCCATTTGCCATATCGGAAAAACCTTAATGTACCCGGTGCCTATAATATATCCTTGATTGATGACGTCACAATCACATAATTAAATATCTCGTATTTTTTAGTACACACCCCGATCACTCATCTGATAAAAATTTAATCTCACAGGAGTTTCGGCATCATATAAATTAAGGTTTATCCGTCATATCATGATAATTGGAGAGGAGTAAGTATTCATGACATTTATTTTCCCCTTCATATTATCGCATTTTCTGAACACTAGCCAGATGTGCTGACCTATACAATACTGTTTCGTGAGTTTGTTAAAATTTATTCGAATTTAAATTGAAATTAACTTCTTAAAGTTCTGACATCATTAGTCTCATTATTCTAAATAGGACTCATTACAATTAATCTTTCTCTACCTTGAGATTATTCTTACAATTACTTTTTTTTTTTTCTCTCAATGCCTGTTGAGGATTTGTTGTATTTGTTGTTTTTATAATATTTGATTAAAACAGTTGTAAAAACAATACAAATTTTTACAATTTACGGTTTTCTTTTTCCCTTCTAGTGCTTCTTCGTCCTTTCTTTTATCCCCGGACCACTTCGTTCTAGATTTCTTTCTTTATCTTTCATAGAATCTTTCAGTACTCAAAGATAGCTCTGATCTCTTCCCCGAAAGGTACATTAACATCCTTCGTTGATTTGTAATCACCCATACTGCTAACATGCCCAAAAGCAACAACTTCAAGGATTGAAGTACAAATCCCACTTTAATAAAGAAATGTTATTCTATTTCAATCTTTTTATTGAAAAACTTCAGCCCGGTACGTCCAAAATTAACAACAATCTCCTCTCCATAATTGGTTTCGTTGCTCTTTTGTTATTCTCAAACATTTCATCACTCGACCTTAATTTTCATACTTTTATGCATTTCATACTTAGGCTAAATTATTTTACTTAATTATTCTTTCAAATGCTTTAAGTTTATCCTATTTGTGGTTTAATATTAGCTAAAAACTAGTATACAGGCATGTGTTTCTTTAAGATTTTTAGATCATCATATTTTATGATTCGATTTATTGTTATTGTTATTCGGAATACTAATTATTTGTAATATTCAAAATAAAATAAAATGGTACTCTCCTTACCGAGGACCAGTGTAGGCCAAGACTCCATCCTTGACGTAAGTCCCTTGAGGAAGATTTGATGGAGGAAAAGTACCGTCTCGGAATTAAGGAAAATGGAGTTGACGTCCTCGTGCGAACAAGGAGGCTTCTTCGAGGAGGCAGCCATTTTGAAGGGGCGAAGAAAGCAACTGACCAAAACTTCCAGTTGTTCCATGTACTCCTCCTCTGCTTCTACCATCCTGAATACCAGGCTGTAAGAGAAGGGGTAGCGCCAATATTTTAAAAATAAATAGATATTTTATAAACACTTTTGAATTAAACAATTCTTCCTATTTCTTCACATAATTATAAATTCTATCAATTTAAACCTAAATATATAAGTGTTCAATATAGTTATTGTTAAGAAGAATGATAATTTTAAAAGTAAGAAAAAATTTAAATGAGCGGCAAATAATATAGTACTTTTTACTATTCTTGATGAATAGCATGTGTTATGTTATTGTACTATAGTTGGAGAAAAATCTATAGCTCTCCAGATATATAGCTGGTTTGTATGGCTATACTATAAAAACATATCTACCAGCTATACATATAGCTGGTAGATATGTTTTTATGGCGTTTTATCTGCTATCTACGAACCATCCTTCGCGGATGTTAAACCATTGGTCCTGAACGAGCATATCAGGTTACCCTAATTAGACCTGGGTCAGCAAAGTGTAGAACTCCTACCAAAAATTAAGTGGGATTTACAAGAGAGCCTCTCCAGCACTTCACAGCCTGTGTCAACACTAGTCTGTTTTGTTTTTCGTTGCTTTCAAGTTTACTTCATAAATATTTTCCTTACTTTGCGTTTCTCGTAAAACTATTTTAGTAAAGAGTTGAATAAAAAACAATTAACCGTTTTATCAAATTCAAGATTTTAAAGGACTTTACTTGTTTTAATCCTTTTTAATAATTACCAATAGTTAATAATCCCTTTAGAGCTTTCTCTAAACTTGTTAAATTCTATTCGACTTCTTAAAAAAAAAAAAAAAAAAAAAAAACCTCAGTTTAGTTATTTTTTTAAAGAAGAAAAATGAATGAACTGTTATTTTTGTAATTTGAAGGCCATTGCTGGAAAAAAAAATTCCACAACCGCAAAAGCAACTCGTGAAATTATTAAACATGGGCGCCAGGCTAGCTCAGGGGATCCGTACGGGTCTCGCAATCCTGACGCCGCGGGTTCAAATCCCGCCCAGGTCAATCTTTTATTTATAATATAGAAGCTTGTCCTGAGCCATGGGTGTTTAGAATAGAGTTGCAACCTGTAGATAGCCCCTCCCTCCAATGACCCTTAGTGGTTGCAAGGGAGGCTGACCCAGCAAAAAAAAAAAAAAAAAACATGAAGGGGAAGGTGCCCTTGACCAGCACACTCCGCGGTAATGATTTGAAAAATATAGCAGTGGAGATACGATTTCGGAAAAGAAGAAGGGCTCCGGGGAGACCTTAACGGATATTTATAAGGTTCTGCAGGAATCTGTTGAGTCAAATTTGTTAGGGAGTGTGGACTGTCAAAAGATGGAAAGGTGAAAAAGAGCAGTTGACTTGTCCCTCACGAACGTACTCATCAGCAATCAGCAACGGGGTTAGAAATTCGTGAAAATATATTCAAAAGCCCTTCAGATATGGGTTTTTACAGGAAGATTGTCGCCTGCGATGAAAAGTGGGCTTTTCTAGTGAAATCCGAATTCCCAAGGCTAGATCGCGGTCAAACTGCTTTTTCAATTGCTGCAAATGGCCTATTTGAAAAAATAAATAAATAAATAAAATCCATGCTTTGGAAATTTTTTAAATTCTATTTTGAAGGTGTCATTCATCACGAATTTGTTCATGATGTATGCATAATAAATTCTGATTGCAGTTGTGAACAAATTGAAAGATTGAAAACAAAGTTGTTCGAGCCTTATCCATCTTTGATCAATCGAAAAAGGTGTTTTATTCCAACAAGACAATGCTTGCTCTAACACTGCACGTCGAGCCAAAATAAAGTTTAAAGAGCACCATGTCCAGATATTGTCCAGACCTCGCACCATCGGAATAATAACTTGTTTTAACCCATGGCCATGTTCTTCAAGGGAAAAAATATGTTAATTTTTCAGAAGTTGAAGTGCGGCCCAAGAGTTCTTTGAGAGCAATCCCAAGGAAGGAGTGGCTAATTACAGTAGATAACAATGGACTTTATTTTATGACAGATATATAATAATACAAATATTTGGTTGAAAAAAGGTAATTATATAAAATTTAATATACTNCAATATATATATATATATATAGATATATATATATATATATATATATATACACTGCATACAATTTAAGTTCTTTAAAGTCTTTTACATCTGTTTAAGAATACTTGAAGTTATTTTCTGAGGATTGAAACAGGTTTTCGGCAACTGATGATTAACATATATCAGAGAACATTAAATTGGTGGCTCAAAATTCTTAATATGCCAAAAGTAGATAACTATCTATCTGTTATAGAAGATTACCAACCTTCTGATAATAAAATAATGCCATTTACTTGGTGTAGAGATTTTAAAAATAATAGTACTGTGAACGAGAAAATAATTTTATGTTATTTACTGGTTTTCGACGTAAAATGTTTAATAATGGTAAACTGCACGTTACCTTCTGCTGTTATAAGTGTCGAACAAATTTGAGCGTAAAAATAGCTTTACAAGCTCGAAAACAAATATTGTGTACATGTTCACGTAGGCTTCGACGGTCGTCAGATGTATTTACCGTTTCTTCTTCCGGGTTGGACCGAGTCAAGTTGTTGTTATTTGCCGAGCTTTCGCACATCATGTGATGGCTTCTTCAGGGCTGAAAAGAGAATGTTCTCTTTTCAGCCCTGAAAAAGCCATCACATGATGTGCGAAAGCTCGGCAAATAACAACAACTTGACACGGTCCAACCCGGAAGAAGAAACGGTAAATATTGTGTACTTTTAATTTTCATTATTATTAAATCTATCATGTCAGTACTTTCAAAGGAAGAATTACTTGTTTAAATGTCCCTATGAAATAGATAACTTATATTGTGATTGTTTGTTTGAATATGAAGAGATCATACCATTTACAGTGCCTACGGGTTTTGTATTGTATGTAAAGCCTACCTTCCTGCCTGTCTGTAGAGCCATATTTGTGTAGTGCTTGTGCAAAACTGTCATTTACCTATTTCTCTTTCTCATGCTCTCGGCATGAGGGGACTTGATGTACTGCTCGACTATCTGCTTCCACCTCCTCCTGCAGAGCCAACCCCTGAAGAAGCTCTGCACCTTCTTGATCTTCCGCAGCTCCAGCGAGTCCTCGGGGTAGTGGACGGCGAGGGGTGGCTGTGCGGCCGCTACCGTCGTCGGGACCGGGGCCACTTTCGAGGGGCGCCACTCCTTCTTCAATGCGCACAGCTGCCAACAACATACTCTTGAAAAATGAAAACAAGCAAACGGACATATTCCACTTAACCGCACCTAGTCACCTAGAAACTGTTATTTTTATAGTGACAATATAAGAAGTCACCTCTAATAAACATCGATATTCGGTTGTTTTTTTTTTCTTTAACATTTAAAATTCTACTTTCAGCTCTTTTATACTTTAGACGCAGATGTGTTCATCTTTTGATAAATGGATTGGAAAAATAATGCCAATTTTTTCCCAATGGGCGTTCGGAGGAGTTTCCAATCCCTGAATTTTGCGAAGCGAAAATTCTTATACAAGGTAATACTCGCATAACAGCAGGTTATACTTTTAAAAAATCGGGTAGCCATCTTTCTTTTCTGCAAATCTACAAAATAACCTACATATTTTTGTATCTAGAGGGCTTGGTTGCATGGCATCCGTCTGGCTCAATCCTGGGGGGTGATAGTTCCATCCTGGACAAGCTTTTTCGAGAAATAAAACTTAGAGCTTTGGGCTTTACTTCTTTATTTCATTAGAGAAAATAAAGAGAGCCATGGGTGTTTAGAAGAGGGTGGCTACCTATAGTTAGCCTCATTCTCAATGATTGAAAGACGAGTTAAAAAAAAAACCATTACTTCTCCTGAAACTTCAAAATTTGAGATTTTTTCAATATACATATTTATATTAGTATAATTTAAATCCTCCCCCCTCCACAGATTTCGTGACCACATCTCCTTTTGAATTGGAATTTTTAAATATTACGGGTGGGAGGAATATATCACTGGGCAAATAGAAATAATCATAGAAAGTAAAATAAACTTCTACCTAGCACAAAAAAAAAATTCTTTTAATCATGATAACAATTAAAATATTGTAAAGTAGCTAGTTAACGTAACTGAGTGAACAACAAACAATTGGTATGGACAACATTGGCAAATTTATCAATTGATAACTCATAAATAAAGTAATAATTAATAATATATTGTATCTTAAGCTTAAGATTATCACATTATAAGTAATTTTGGTTTGACTTAGATATCAATAAGAAAAATGAGTTGTTTTAAAATAAAATATAAGTTATTGATAATTGGATAATAAGAACATCTTTTCTATAATGTTGTTCTTATTAACCAACAACATAAATCTAGTCCAATATAAAAAACGTTCTTCTCTTATTGACGCGAGTGTTTGAATTCTTAAAAATACATATATTGATTTAAAAAAAAAAAACCTTTTTAATTTAATTTTTATTTCCGTACAAATCTTAGTTGATATTTATGTACAATATTTAAAGTAAGTACTTTATAAACAGGTCAATTAACTGCATACCTCATTTAGATCAGGAACTATCTCATCTTCAGAGAGGAGTGCCCAAGGTTACCCCAGACTCCAAGCTCTTGTCGTTTCCTAGTGTACTTTCTATATCTCCGATTCATCTCTCACCACTTCTTCGCTTATTGCTATAGTGTTTTATCATTATCTTCGAAAATAAAAAAAATGAATATTCCAATAGATTGTAAAGTTAATTTCCTTGTAGTTGAAGATTCTCTTGCTTACTGAAAATAAAAGTGAGGCTACACTACTCTACTATTTGTCATTTGATTTTACCTCCCTCGATAATATATTTCTTCAGATTCTTCCAATGAGATGATTTAGAAGAGAATTGTGTTACCACATGTTATTGTCCTACGAACACTAAATTAAGATTTATAACTTTAGCACAAAGCTGAAGCAATCAAACTTTTCTCAGTTGTTGAAATGTAAACTTTTATTAACACTTACTTATTGTATGAACAGGACAAGAACAATGTCTTTATTTTTAAAAGTTTTTATTTATGAAAAATTTAACTCTGATACTTTCTTGTCATACTACTTCATCTTTGAAGGAGTGACATATAACATAAAAAGAAGCAATCCAGGATGGCATATGTGGAGACAAGACAAACACTCCGATTCGGAAAGTTTTGGAAAAAATTCACATTATTTCAGATCAAAATATATTTACATTCCTGCTTTAAATCTTAACAGCCTCATCATATCTGAAAAATTCAACTCCCGGACCAGACGAAATACATAACGCATTGGTAAAAATTTCCCACAGCAAATTAAATCAATTATCTTACGCATCTTCAATACAATATGGAAAAGTAGCATCATTCCTAATAAGTGGTTGGAAGCAATAGTCATAAAAATCCTAAAGCAAGGCAAAGATAAGATCCTAATTAGTAATTACAGGCCAATATCCCTCTCGAGTTGCTTAGGTTCTAGAAAAAAAATCAAAAATAGGCCTCTTTGGACTCTGGAAAAGCTCAATCTCCTGACCCCAGCCCAATGCGGGTACAGAAAAGGCAGATCAATAACGGACCATCTCGTTGCGTTAGAAGCCGCAAGAAAAAGAAGCTATCCGCATATTTTTGGACTTTGAAAAGGTCGAATTAAACGATCCGACGAAGCCAAGTGCTGAAGCAATTATTTGAGTGGGGCTTCTGTGGACTGCCGAACTTCATTGAAAATTTTTTCAGAAAATGCTACATCAGAATCCGAATTGGAAACAAATTTTCGAGACGAAAATCCACAAGGGAGTGTCTTGAGTTGGTCCTATTTACCATAACTATCTATTCCATAGTCTCTCACAATCTGCCGTCTATTAATGTCTCGCTATTTGTTGATGATCTTAAAATATTTATCTGCCTCACAAACTTTCTATGGGCAACTAGGATCCTGCAAAAAACTATCGACAAACTATACATCTGGGCCGCTTCAAATAAATTAGCTCAGCTTCAACTAATGAAACCAAATGCATTTTCGTCTTCCAAAAAAGGCACCCAAGCCCACTCCCTATATTAATATTGAATGGCCAAAGTATGACTTTTGCTTGAGAAACAAAATTTTTAGGGATGATAGTAGAATACAAGCTAACTTGGCTAAGTCATTTCAAACATATAAAAGACCCAATGTTCAAGAGACTCAATATTCTAAAGGTACTATCTAAGGAGAGTAGGCAAAGCACCTCTTCTCATGATATTCAAAAGCCTTGTCTTGTCTAAAATAGACAATTGAATCATAGTCTATTCCTCAGCCAGATGGGACCATCTCATTTATTTAGATACAATTAACAACGTGGGAATCCGCCAAGAAACCAGGAGCCTTCGGGACCAGCCCTATCATGAGCATCTATGCACAATCTGGCTTTCCTATTCTTTTCATCTGCCGAAAATTATCATTAAGCTCCTATCTTGCCGAAATATCATACCAACTAACCCAGCTCATAAATACATCTTTGAATCCTAACTCTCACCCATATACCAGCAACGCCCAGCCCTCTCAGTGATTCGACATAGAAACATTATCCACTCTCTCCCAGCCATAGAGTACAAAGAAATCGAAGGACCTCCATGGTCGAGTAAAAGACCTATAACACTGCACAACAAAAAAATATTTTTTGAATAACGTTGAAAATCAACCAGTAATTAGTGATAGCTTTTGCAAATTAATAACAACTTTAACATTATTATTTCAAACGTATATGAATGTATTAGGTACCACTAAAGATATAAAAATAAAAGTATGTCTTAATATTTAAACTTTGAAAATTTTCATTTAACCACCTTGACTTACAATGATATTTAGCAATATAAATTTTTGAGCAAATATCAAAGTCCAATGCACTTCATGTTTTACTTCATGCGTAAAAAAATGTTTAAGGTGAAAAGAAATTGACCTGCTAATGTACTTGAACCTTAAAAAACGAAAAAATAAATAGAAAGCAATTTTCAAAAATTATACAACTGCAAACTGTAACAGTTTATATTCACGCTTTTTTTTTCTATTTTATATTTGCTATTTACTTATATATTCATGAATTATTATTTCATATAATACTTTTCAATATAAACCTTCAAACAAGGTAGATAAGGTATAACATATCTGCAGGTTTTTAAAAACGTAAAATAATATTTCAAATTAATCTCGTTATTCCTTCATCACATACAAAATGTATTTTGGATACTTACCAGATCATGAAATGTTATTGTCATGGCATTACATTGATATTAGATATTAGCTGAAATGCGATTTTTATGTTATTATGTAATAGGTGATTTTCATGTGCGCTCTTCATGTTAGAATCTTAATATGTGATAGTCATGCATATAATATTACATATGAGGCAAGATAGCTCAGCTATTGTTATTTTCACAATTGAAGACAATTTATGTGGCTTCCTAAACATACACACGTGAACAAAGCACCGCATGTGTACCATTTCTCAAAATGCAATAACATACAATTTTAATTAAAATTTTCAAAGGGCACAATACTGAATTATTAGAAAATCTTATTTTATATGTATGTCTCTAAGGAAACAAGGCTTTATATGAAAAGATCCTATAAACGTGTTTAAAATCTTTTTTAGGAACCGTTTTCTTCCAAAAACATAAAAATCTCAGATTGGCCAAAACAGATTGAATGATAGTAATTATACATTTTAAAAACTATTTTGAAAATCTTTACTAATAACAGTAACTTCAAATTTAGGAAAGATGGTCAACAATTTTATAAGATAAGTTTTATTGCCCATAGGGGACATGAAAATATTGAGATTAATAATGATACTAAAACTATTATTGTGAGATTGTATTTTTTTTGTTCAAGCTAATCATTAAAAATACTGTTCTTTGAAATCATTATTAAGATTTTATGTTTAAAAGACATAGAAATTTATTTTAAATCTCTTGCTTTTCATCGAAGTCAAGCCGCCAAATTGAGGTTTTTTTTTGTAAAATCTAGTTTGCATTTTTAAATAGTATATATATATATACACACATATATTTAGCATTTTTTTATTGCCAAACATGAAGGAGTAACCCTTGGATGCCCTTTTTCGGTATTATATCTTTTATATGCATCAATTGTATGTTTTGCATTAAGTAAACATAAACCCATGGCTTGAAAAGAATNACACACACACACACACACACACACACACACACACACACACACACACACACACACACACACACACACACACACACACACACACACACACACACACACACACACACACACACACACACACACACACACACACACACACACACGCACGCACGCACGCACGCACGCACGCACGCACACACACACACACACACACACACACACACACACACTGGAGACTTCTAAAGATATATTATACGTATTGAAATTTTCCCAAGGGAGTACAACCGTTTAGCATAATCCTACAGTTTCTGGAGATGACCGATTTGCATGTTATCTGAATCTCCCTAGCGCTATATCATCCAACTGATTTGTATGTACCCATCACTTACTGTTCAAATGACATTATATGCGAGATTAACTGTGGTGCACTCATTTCCTAATAATATGAGCTTTCTGACAATGCATGAATAGGCTTTCATCAACACATTTTTTTTTGTTTTACTTTTTGAAATATTTTTACATTTTTTTATAGTTATCGAACAATATCCAATGCTTCGCACTTTATATATCTATATCTATATATCTATATTCTCTAACTGCTTACTGCTTTCAGAATCAATTTTCCATTTTCAGAGGTCAGTCACCTTATAGTGCTCCTGCCTTGGTTGATCTAGGTGCATAGAGAGAGAATCACTGATTCTGAAAGTGCTCAGCAATTAAAGAAAAATATATATCACGTGCAAAGTATTGGATATTGTTTGATTACTCTGTGGAACCTGAAACAGAAGAAAAACTCTTCGCCTGCCCTAAGATTTTCAAAAAGTTAACACCGCCACGAACATGTCATCTGGAGTCTTCTCAAAACTGAGTGCTCCCCTTTCTGTAAGTTTTTTTTTGTAATAGTTTTAAGTTTAAATAGAAAATGAATTTTATTTTTTATTAATAAACAATTAAAATAATTTATGTACAATTTCTTCTTCCGGGTTGGACCGTGTCAAGTTCTCGATAGTTGCCGTACTTTCGCACCTCTTGTGATGGCTTCTTCAGGGCTGAATGGAGAATGAGAGCTGTCTTCAAATCCAGGGGTACTTATACAAGCTGTGGTGGACCGCGCCGGGTATAAGTACCCATGGATTTGAAGACAGCTCTCGTACTACTCAGAAGCACCTGCACAAATCACTGTGACAGAAGCAATATAATTCCTCCCGAGCAGACTGGATTTCGGACAGGCCCCTCCTGTGAACGAACACCATCTGGACAAACTCAAATCATGCGTTCTCGGCCCTACCCTATTTACCATCTACACAGCCCATGTTATCAACATGAAATTCCCTGGAGTAGAGATATCGGCCTACGCTGACGACATTGGAGTCTNGAAATACATTAAAATAAGCTAATTTCAACCCCGAAACAAAAACTTTGTTGTTCAGTGTAATCGATATACGCCTAACCAAGCTGAAAAAGAACCTTTCTTCTAATGAAGAATTGGCCAATACGAATGAAATTATTTAAGCATACTCACAACAAGACTTTATTTATACTGATTGCTCAAAACCAGAAGGAAACGTAGGTCAATCAGTTGTCTGCAACAAAAGCATCCTTCAGCAAGAACTGACACACATAGCTAATATATTCACGGCTGAAATGCAAGCAATATGCCTGCCTCGCACTCCACCACGTTTTAGTACGGATTAAAACAACTATGTCATATGTTCTGACTCAATCTCATCTTTAAATAATATCAAGAATAGAAAAAAGCAAAGTCCTCTACTAAAAAAAAAAAAAAAAAATTCCAATACATCCGCATTATTCAAAACCTATACGAAATAGTAATCGCTACATACAAAACCATACATTAGTAATTGGTAGATTAAAATACTGTTAGCAGCTTAAGGAATTACAAACTGGAGAGGTTAATGAACATGAAAAGTAATATCACTAAGGGCGGCACTAGATAGACAGGGGAAAAAAAGTGGAAAAAACGCTACACACACACACACACACACACGCACGCACGCACGCACGCACGCACGCACGCACGCACGCACGCACGCACGCACGCACACACACACACACACACACACACACACACACACACTGGAGACTTCTAAAGATATATTATACGTATTGAAATTTTCCCAAGGGAGTACAACCGTTTAGCATAATCCTACAGTTTCTGGAGATGACCGATTTGCATGTTATCTGAATCTCCCTAGCGCTATATCATCCAACTGATTTGTATGTACCCATCACTTACTGTTCAAATGACATTATATGCGAGATTAACTGTGGTGCACTCATTTCCTAATAATATGAGCTTTCTGACAATGCATGAATAGGCTTTCATCAACACATTTTTTTTTGTTTTACTTTTTGAAATATTTTTACATTTTTTTATAGTTATCGAACAATATCCAATGCTTCGCACTTTATATATCTATATCTATATATCTATATTCTCTAACTGCTTACTGCTTTCAGAATCAATTTTCCATTTTCAGATGTCAGTCACCTTATAGTGCTCCTGCCTTGGTTGATCTAGGTGCATAGAGAGAGAATCACTGATTCTGAAAGTGCTCAGCAATTAAAGAAAAATATATATCACGTGCAAAGTATTGGATATTGTTTGATTACTCTGTGGAACCTGAAACAGAAGAAAAACTCTTCGCCTGCCCTAAGATTTTCAAAAAGTTAACACCGCCACGAACATGTCATCTGGAGTCTTCTCAAAACTGAGTGCTCCCCTTTCTGTAAGTTTTTTTTTGTAATAGTTTTAAGTTTAAATAGAAAATGAATTTTATTTTTTATTAATAAACAATTAAAATAATTTATGTACAATTTCTTCTTCCGGGTTGGACCGTGTCAAGTTCTCGATAGTTGCCGTACTTTCGCACCTCTTGTGATGGCTTCTTCAGGGCTGAATGGAGAATGAGAGCTGTCTTCAAATCCAGGGGTACTTATACAAGCTGTGGTGGACCGCGCCGGGTATAAGTACCCATGGATTTGAAGACAGCTCTCGTACTACTCAGAAGCACCTGCACAAATCACTGTGACAGAAGCAATATAATTCCTCCCGAGCAGACTGGATTTCGGACAGGCCCCTCCTGTGAACGAACACCATCTGGACAAACTCAAATCATGCGTTCTCGGCCCTACCCTATTTACCATCTACACAGCCCATGTTATCAACATGAAATTCCCTGGAGTAGAGATATCGGCCTACGCTGACGACATAGGAGTCTACTCCTCCAGCATCCAGGCAGCCAAAGCACTCAAGACCACCCAAGACGCCTGCCAAGACATCGTCAAATCCCTGGATAATATCGGGATACGTGTAAATCCATCTAAACCTGATGCGGTCATCATGACCCATCATAAAAAGAAAAAAGGAAGACTACCGACCTATTTCACAATAGGTGAGAAGAGACAGAAAGATTCCACATGCCTCAACTACTTGGGAGTCCATATACACAGGTATCTCACCATCTCCGAACATGTATCCAGTAGGATTAAGCTTGTAAGATTTAAGAGTCTCAGACTTCACCATCTTCTAATGTCTCCCAATCTATCACTTAGACTTAAGCTTCTAATATATAAAGCGATTATCAGACCTGTCCTACTGCATGGCGCTCCAAGCATGAGATACATGTACCCCAGCACTCTACGCAGACTCCAGTCTTTCCAAAATGGAATTCTAAAAAGACTGGTATTTCATACATCCCTTCAAAGGGCGAAGATGTCAACTATCCAAGAGGAGCTCGAGATACCCACAGTCACGGAGTTCATCCGAAGGAGACACATTAAATTCTTTGACGGACTCCGCCACTGCACTAATCCTCTCTTCAAAGAAGTTAGCTCTCCAATGCTACCCATGAGGTGGTCTGTTAATAACGAGAAGGGTACCATCCTTGACCTTCTCACCCTTTAGGACAATTCCTTGAATTGTTCAACAAACTTTGTAAATAATCTTAGGTATAAGATAGTTCTTAAGTTAGTTTTAGTTTAGTATTTAGTTCAATATGTTAAACACGGAAGTCCCTCCCCTCAGACTCCTTACTATGTTATTCCTAGAATAAGTATATTCTATATGTAATAATATCAATTTAATCACACCTTCAAGTATTACAA
>KZ807624.1:199083-211779 GCA_000696205.2 Oncopeltus fasciatus | reverse complement strand
AATATATATATATTAATACACTTACACTTAATATTTTAGAATATATTCTTTTTAAGGGAAAGTGTTTGAATGATTTCTCTAAGCCATTATTAATTAAATAT
Organism: Oncopeltus fasciatus; assembly: GCA_000696205.2. Classification (NCBI taxonomy): domain Eukaryota; kingdom Metazoa; phylum Arthropoda; class Insecta; order Hemiptera; family Lygaeidae; genus Oncopeltus; species Oncopeltus fasciatus. Next base: position 211,678 of record KZ807624.1, on the reverse strand, counting down.
TTGGGAAACACACGATAGATATTTATTTTGAGTATTTTACACATTCTAAAGATAAAACTATTCGTCTTTATTATGTATGTTTTGCACTACGAGTCAACATATTTTGTAAACGGTAAAACTAAAGATTTTTTTTTTACACTCTCCCAAAAACAAATTAATTAATTTTAAGCAATTAATTCAAATATGAACAATCACTTTTATTTCATGATGTTTTTTTATTTCACCCCCGACATTTTGTTTGGTCTCTTAAAAAGTTTTTTTCAATATACTGCAAAATTTACATACAATTAATTTTCTTCACTTGAAATATGTTTCAACCATAAAATTTTAACTGCCTTTACTTACTTTGTTTTATAGGAGTGTTTCTATCGAGTCATTAAATTTAAAATGAAACTAGAATCAGAGGTGATAGTTATTTAACATTATAATTGTAGCCTGACCTACTTTCTAGGAAACCTATTTAGGTAGTAATTTTACTAACCTTCTAAATTCTAACGTTTCATTTTAAAAATAAGTTTTATTCCCATCATTTAATTTTAAATATTGATTTACAATAAATAAATAAATAATTAAATGTAAATTTTGCAATATATTTAAATAATCACATAAAACGACTGAAAGGTCGAAACTTCTTGGGAAAGGAATAAAACACTTCAAAATATAAAAGTGGTTGTTCAAATTTGAATTAATTTCTACATAGCTCCCAATTTGCCAACTAATTTTATAAATACTTGTTACAGTACAGCATGCTGATCATTGATGCAATTATAATTTTAACTTAAATTATAAAGATACAGTTCTAAGAGTCAGATTATAAGAGAAATAAAGTGTCTCTTAGAGAATAAGAATTTCTCGTTGGAATGCAGAGAGGTAAATTCCAGCTGTGAGAAAGGAGCTTGCCCCTATAAATATTTCATGAGATGCAGACTGAGAGGGAGGGTGGCGCGCTTTACCAGACTTTGGCCACAACTACCAACCCTCACCCTCGGAAGACAGGCTACCTCAGTATGATCACCCCTGTCAAGCTAACAGCTGACAAGAGAAGGCTTAAAAGGCTACTATTCCTCCCTAATACTTCGGCAGCAACTATCACTCTCTCTCTTTCTCTCGCTCAGAAGAGATGTCACCTTCGTGTAATCACCTCTGACAAGGTAACAGCTGAGAAGGAAAGACTGAATTGGCTACTCCTTCTCCCACAGACCTTGGCCACAACTATTACTCTCTCACTCACTCTCTCTCTCTCTCTCTCTCAGAAGTGATATGTCACCTTCGTGTAATCACCTCTGCCAAGGTAACAGCTGACAAGAGAAGGCTTAAAAGGCTACCATTCCTCCCTAATACTCCGGCCACAACTACCGTTTCTCACTCTCTCTCTCTCTCGCTCAGAAGAGATATGTCACCTTCGTGTAATCCTCTCTGCCAAGGTAACATCTGAGAATGAAAGACTGAAATGGCTACTCCTTCTCTCACAGACCAAGGCCACAACTATCACTCTCTCTCTTTCTCTCAGAAGTGATATGTCACCTACGTGTAATCACCTCTGCCAAGGTCACAGCNCTGTAATGGACTAAAAAAAATTTTTTTTTTCTTCAAAATACTGCAAAATTTACATACAATTAATTTTCTTCACTTGAAATATGTTTCAACCATAAAATTTTAACTGCCTTTACTTACTTTGTTTTATAGGAGTGTTTCTATCGAGTCATTAAATTTAAAATGAAACTAGAATCAGAGGTGATAGTTATTTAACATTATAATTGTAGCCTGACCTACTTTCTAGGAAACCTATTTAGGTAGTAATTTTACTAACCTTCTAAATTCTAACGTTTCATTTTAAAAATAAGTTTTATTCCCATCATTTAATTTTAAATATTGATTTACAATAAATAAATAAATAATTAAATGTAAATTTTGCAATATATTTAAATAATCACATAAAACGACTGAAAGGTCGAAACTTATTGGTGAAGGAATAAAACACTTCAAAAAATAAAAGTGGTTGTTCAAATTTGAATTAATTTCTAAAAGGCTCCCAATTTTCAAACTAATTTTATAAATACTTGTAACAGTACAGCATGCTGATCATTGATGCAATTATAATTTTAACTTAAATTATAAAGATACAGTTCTAAGGGTCAGATTATAAGAGAAATAAAGTATCTCTTAGAGAATAAGAATTTCTCGTTGGAATGCAGAGAGGTAAATTCCAGCTGTGAGAAAGGAGCTTGCCCCTATAAATATTTCATGAGATGCAGACTGAGAGGGAGGGTGGCGCGCTTTACCAGACTTTGGCCACAACTACCAACCCTCACCCTCGGAAGACAGGCTACCTCAGTATGATCACCCCTGTCAAGCTAACAGCTGACAAGAGAAGGCTTAAAAGGCTACTATTCCTCCCTAATACTTCGGCAGCAACTATCACTCTCTCTCTTTCTCTCGCTCAGAAGAGATGTCACCTTCGTGTAATCACCTCTGACAAGGTAACAGCTGAGAAGGAAAGACTGAATTGGCTACTCCTTCTCCCACAGACCTTGGCCACAACTATTACTCTCTCACTCNTTACAGTACAGCATGCTGATCATTGATGCAATTATAATTTTAACTTAAATTATAAAGATACAGTTCTAAGGGTCAGATTATAAGAGAAATAAAGTATCTCTTAGAGAATAAGAATTTCTCGTTGGAATGCAGAGAGGTAAATTCCAGCTGTGAGAAAGGAGCTTGCCCCTATAAATATTTCATGAGATGCAGACTGAGAGGGAGGGTGGCGCGCTTTACCAGACTTTGGCCACAACTACCAACCCTCACCCTCGGAAGATAGGCTACCTCAGTATGATCACCCCTGTCAAGCTAACAGCTGACAAGAGAAGGATTAAAAGGCTACTATTCCTCCCTAATACTTCGGCAGCAACTATCACTCTCTCTCTTTCTCTCGCTCAGAAGAGATCTCACCTTCGTGTAATCACCTCTGACAAGGTAACAGTTGAGAAGGAAAGACTGAATTGGCTACTCCTTCTCCCACAGACCTTGGCCACAACTATCACTCTCTCACTCTCTCTCTCTCTCTCTCTCTCTCAGAAGTGATATGTCACCTTCGTGTAATCACCTCTGCCAAGGNTCACCTACTATATATATAAACGCACACACACACATACATACATACTCAGACTCATCATGATTTATGTTTTTCTTAATCTGCCTTAAACATAGGTACACTCATGTACACACACACACACACACACACACACACACACACACACACACACACACACACAAAAAAAAGACTATTATTTTCTCCAGGGATAAAGTTTGTCCATTACTTTTTTTTTTTTTCAATGCCCTGTGTTCTGTTTTGTTAATCTCAATTTTTAGAAATTGTAAACTAAGATATTAGTGGAGTAGCTTGTCATGCAACTAAACTATCAAATACGTTCTTAATTAAAATTATATGAGAGTATTTATTTTTAAATAATTTCAAATAATGCTAAGCTATAGGTACCGTTTATGCTAATTTGTAATTAGTATGATTTTAAAAGTGAGTTAGCAAATTTTGTGATTTATTTCCTCGTGGTGCAGAATTGTAGTAGTTAATAAGACTAAAAGCTTTTATTTCTATTTCAAGCTTCACAGTTTCATAAAGTCAAGCCAGTAATGGAATATTTAATTTTCAGATCAAAAGCAACAAGTAAAAAAAGAATGGCTGAGCTTCAAAAATTCAGCCTGTTAGTTAATTCTCAGCATTAGAGGCTTTAACTCATTTTCTAATGTAGGAACACACTTATTTTTCAGTAAATTGTTACTGAATTATTCATTTCTTTTTGTTACTTAATTAGTCAGTTAAATTACTCAGAATCATCCTCACAAATGATTTTTTTACTTCTTATGACATTCATCTTAGGCTTGTGATAATCAGTTTATATTTACGATATGATGAGATACTGGTCATTTCACATTGACATTACAATTCTAGAGGACCATTACCTTTAACATATTATCGACACATCTATCCACATTGGAAAGAAGATAATTTCAAGAGCCAATTGTAACTGATGAATTTAGCTATACATTTTTAGTAATTGATTTATTTAGTGCTTTATTATTAATGGTTATAGAATAAACTTATGGAATTGAAAACAACTTTGTAATTATATCTCAAACTTTTCTTTTCATTTTTAAAGCTACTTGCTACCCAAATGTCATTAAATTATTTATTAGTATTTATCTTTTGTTAAAGGTGACAGTTGTCAAGGTTCAAAAGTATAAAATTTACGAAGTTAATGCTATTTTTTGTTTTAAATTTTATATTAATTTGATCAGGTTAATATTAAAATGCCTGAGAACATTCAGGTGAACTAAATTTCAAATTAATTTCATTAAAGCCTGTTCAGCAGTTTTGGTATGCAATTTTATTGAATTCCAAAAGGATGTCACTAACTCTTGAAAAATTCTAAAGATTGATTGAAAGATTCTCCTACCTTTTAAACACTTACTCTATTATGTACACACATGTATGTACATATATGTATGTATGTGTGTTTGACAAAGCTTTACAAGTTTAGGTTTTAAATAAAATTCCGCATGCAGTTGTTAAATCATAAAGTATACCCAAGTTCATAATCTGTAGCGTTATCGTTCGCAAATCTGTACCAATATAAATCACCTGTAATGTCAAGCGGGAGTAATAAATGTTTTTTATTCTATGGAACGGGCGTAATCTTAGTAGTTTGGTATATCTCTTTTATATGTAAATTGAATAATAGTTTCATAAAATATCAACAATTTATTTTTAGTTATTGAGTGAAATCAAACAAATAGGAGTTGGGAGATTAATTTAAATGTCAATAAGAAGTAAAAAATAATTTTTCTCTACAGTGGATGTAATTTTCCCCTCATAATATATTCTCACAGATCATATTCACCTAATTTCAGATATCCTTACTGAGAACTTTTTAAAATATTTTCTTAGGGTTAGGAGTAATAGTGATATATGCTTATGACATTTTATTACAAAACCTAAGTGTGCCATTTTAATATGAAACTTAAATAATGCCTTTGGCATTTTATTATAAAACATAAAGTATTATGTTTCTTATACTATTTTTTTTTTAAATTTCTGCAGTACTTAATTTACGTTAAAAATTTTTGGTTAATGATTAGTATAATTAAAAGAAGTTTTTTAGTGCAACCGAAAATAGTTAAACTATACTTTGATTTTTGTTGCATATTTGATTGTTTCATCCTCCATGTTTGTTTACGAAGTAAATGTCTACGATTTTAACAATTGACAACATCAATAAAAAGGTATACACAATCACGATTTTGATAAATGAAAGAATGATGAAGAAATTCAACACTATCATCAAACTGATTGTATATGGACACAGTATCTGAAGTACTGCACTACCAATGAAATACTGAGGGTTACTTTGGGCAGAAGTAATCTTTCAGTGACCTGGCTATACTTCCAACTATTTTCAATAATCATTTGAATCAGTAATTCCAGAAATAATAATATAATAACAATAGAAGAAATAATAATAGAATAAATAACAGATGATAGCTTATTAAAGGGTTATATTATAGGGTTAATAGAACATGTGAATGCGAAGTTACATACAGGTTTCTGTATATATAATTTGCAGTTAGTTTTTTATTTCACTTATAATGGTAAACATGAATATCGAAAAGAAATATCGTTGAAAAAAAAAAATCTCCCATGCTACAAACAAAAGCGATGTATGAAAGAATTATGCCAAATTATAAATTAATTATTTAAAAAATTAGTAAGATGACAGAGTAACATTTGGTTGTGTAAGTTGAAAGTAATAAATTCTGCAAAATAATAACAGCAAATTTATTATTTATTTTATTATTTAAGTGTATATTAAAGAATTATGTTGGGCATAACGAAAGAGATAGAAAACCCTTGTGAAAAAGACCCTGGCAGTTGGCAGTCTCTCCATCAAACTCTTCTTTCCCTCTTCTAGAAATAACTTTTAAAACGAGGATAATTCCTAATTAAATGATTATTAAATAACATGTACTGTAATGTGCAATTGAATTGGTACAAGAGAGAAGATTTTTCGGAAATCTGTAATGTACATTGTGAAAGACATCAGTAATAAAGGTTGTCATTTTTAGATAATCAAAAAAAGCAACAACAAAAAAAAGTTTTAATATTTATTTAAAAATCCAAATTTTAGTAGTGAAAAAATATTGAAGAAATTATGTAAAATTATTCAAAACATCTGTTATAATGAGATCCTCTATAGCTAAAGTACTTTAAAGTTCGACCAAAAATAAATTACACAGGAAAAAATTGAAAAGTTAATTATCAAAAAGTAAAGAATTATAATTTTAAAAAATCTGGTATTGGGAGTTTATCTACAGTAGGCTGATGTGGTGGGTTTGATTTTTCACCCACTTCTTGGTCTAAGATCCCTGTGATATAAATATTCCAGGAGGTCAGAGAAGGAGTTTCTCATCGGAGCAGGAGAGGTGAGGAGCGGTGCTGGGGAGGGAATGATGGACCGAAGGAGCAGCGGTGAAAGATTGAGGTGGGGAATGGGTATGGTTGGGGAGAGAGTAAGAGGAATGGAGGGTTAAGGGGTGGCGGGAGGGTGAAGATGTGGTGGGGAAAAGTGATAGGTGATGATTCTGACACGCCCATTTAGAAGTCTTCTTCCTCCAGTCGGCGGCTCCTCAAGGATTCATGCGGCTTGAGATTCCTCTCCTCCTGACCTGTCCACAGGTGGGAATGTAATGCAATGTTTCATTTCAGAACTACCGCTTAAACATATAAATCCCCACAAGTGTAATGACATAATTTCGTAATGAAAAGAATTCGATTTGAAAGAGGGATGAAAAGGCAAGGTTATAGATGGTCTGCTTGCAATCCGAAAGGCGCAATCGAATCACCATTGTGCACTAAGACTCCCTTACACCTTTACTTGGCTAATTTTAATTCGACTGCAGAGAGCTCACCCTGTTCAACTTTCTACTAAATAAATCAAGGGTTACGCATTGTAAAGAAATCTAGTCGGTAGCTACTCAATAAAATTATATGAATTGAACATATAAAGCTATATAGCTTTATTACAGTACTCTTCTCTTACAGCCGACCTGGCGGGTTTGGACGGCCTGGTCCCACCGTGCACACCCTCGTTCACAGGCCAGGCATTTCACTAAAGACTTATCAAGATGGACTTGACATAAGCTGGAAGTAAATTACGGAGGTCGGATTCTGCTTCGCTGGTTGCCTCGTGCTGGGGCTCTCCGTTTATGTCTTCTCCTTCATGCTGCATCCCAATTGATACCCAACATAAATGGCATTATTGACCCAAGTGGTTGACATGCAAAAAAAAAAAAAGAAAAAAAAAGCTATTTAGCTTTACAGAACATTCTGCAAGTGTTCTATAGGCTTCTAGAAATTATAATTCTTACATATGTAAAACAATGTGGGCTGTTTATAAAACGAGTTAAGGCCCCGTTGACTGAATGAGCATATAAAATTCTTCATTTGAAGGCCATTTGAACAATCCTGTGTTAGTGAAGTTGGTGGTTGGTTGAAGACAGCTTTTTTAAAATTGATTAAAGAAAGGAAATTATTTTTTCAATTAAGCAACTTTTCTGCAACTTTCACCTTTAATATATACGGTTCGACGAAAAACAGCGCTAAATTTAGTAAGAAATTTTGTAGGAAACTCTTAGTGCGTCCAGGCCTCTCTAATAAAAGAGTCAGTTAAAAATGTAAATAAAAATGCTCGGCTACGTCATATTGACTTCAAGAAATGGATTGATTATTGTCTCTGCGCCGAATACATTAGATTTACCCAAGACGTTTTGACGGAATTTTCAATAATATTTGGGATATTTTAACCATGATTGATTAATTCTTATCACTATACCATTTTCTCTGAAGTAACACTAAATCAGTCTTCATAAGATATTCTGGCGTACTTGAAATATTCAATTGTTTTTCACCAACAGAAAATTTTTTTGGAATGGATTTATTAAATCTTAATGTATATATATATTGTAGCTTAACCTCTTAAACTACTCTTCACTTAAATATGTATATTCAATTGCCAATTTACTATTATAATTTTACAATTGAATATATATACGATAAAATAGAATATTCTGATGCTATTGATTTTGTTGCAATGTAAATTCAGAACTTTTAATACTACATTTTGCCAAATTAAATCATTTGGAATTTATTTAACTATTTTCCAAGCTATTTAAAAGCAACAAAAAGAGCGGTTAATGAATGTGTGTAATGAATAATTACATTTCTCAAGTCACATTAACTATTTTATGTATTAATTTATTAATACATTTTAGTATTTAATAATTATAAGTTTATTGATGCTCTTCCAGATCTTGTGCAAGGAGATTCCAGTTAATTGTCTCCACTAAAAACTGACCACACACCTGTAGAGTTATATTCTTTGTACAGATGGCTGGCTCGTAAATATAAAATATCTATTCTTGATTTAAAATTTTTTTTTTATAATTACTACTTGAAATGATGGATTTTTAAGTTATAAATTAATTATTAGGTGAAACTGATTAATTCCACATGTTCACCTTATAATTACTTTATTATTAATAAACCTTCTTAATTAAGAGCCTATGAGACATATACACTAAGACATTAATAACTTTCTTGTTTCTTCTAGATGGGAGTATATAGCTTTTTCAAGCCTTCACCTCTTCCCTTACTTCGTGGGGGTAAAATGAAATTTGATCGCTTACAAAACCTCCCCTGTTGCTTCACTTTGGTAGTAATAGGAAGTTTTCACCTTCCTTCTTACCCTTTCTCATATCCTACATGTTAAAAAAAAAATTTTTTTTTCACTAAATGCATTTAAGATAGGTTAAGGTAAGATAAAATGTTAATTTTTTTTCTATTTATTCATGAATTGAAAATTACACTGTTAAGTAATTTTTAATTCTAAAACTGGTTTTGAATTGGACAGGAAAACGTATTGTTACACCACTTCGTACACTTTTTCACTTTTCCCCCTCTCTATTTCATATTAAAATCACTTCTTAAAAAACAATAAATAAACATAAGTTGTAAATTTTTACTTTGTACTTTACTTTGTTAATTTTTTATTGTATATTAAAATTTGGCTTTCGATCTGTTATTTCATTATACTATTTTATAAAATTACTTTATGTTCCTTCTAATGTTTTATATAAGATCACTATTACTCGGTATTTAACATAAATAATTCGATCCAAACACCGAGTTTAATATAAAATTCTCTCAATTTGAGCCTTGCCTATACTATTCTACTTAAATAAAATTGAAGAAGGATTTTCTATTCTAAATAAAGAAATTTTGTTTAATGAGTCAAACTGATTAATTTGATGCGTCTTCTGGAACACGGAGAGGAGATGAGCTCTGATTTTCTATAGAGTTCAAAAAGATAATGTATCAAATTTAATAATTGCTGAATATGGGATAGTTGTGTTATTTTCATATTATACAGCAAAAAAAAAGTCTTTCAATTCTTATAATAGGTTAAAAAATCGCCAATAATAGTAGGGATAAAAAAAAAAAAAATTCTAGCGTTTATTGGTACATCTTCTTAAAAACTATATATTCTAATCGAAAAGAGCAAAAATAATAATGACAACTCCTTCATAAAAATTCGGTAATCCCAATACGTTACGGCTTAAATAATTTGCTGAAATATAAGATTAGCTAATTCTAATAAACTGCCATTTTGATTGACATTTATGAACTGGATTTTATAAGAGTTTTTTTAACATCATGCGCCAATCTTTTACATTGGTAAATTTAGTTTTAAATAAGTAAGATATTTATAATTAATAAAATTTCTCATTGAAATTAAGTAAGCATTAAAGAAGTCATTAATACAGGAATTACTTAAATAAAGATGGGTAATTTTTATTTTTTTGTGGTAGTATTTACTTATATTGATAATCTTCATGACTCAAAAAGTTTATTTGGGAATTTATCAATTATTACTTAGTGACAATAAATATATCTTTATCCAAAAGCTAACTTTAAATATCAGGGTTGTACTGAAATAGCGTTTCATAAGGTGTGAGAGTTTTCAACTCTCGGGCCTTTCAGTGAACACCTACCGTCAGTGAACCTCTAATAACCTGTCAGAGGCAGGTATATGATTGCTGTCTGGGAGCCAAAGTTTTCTTGTAACTGGTAAGGATCCCGTCACTAACTGATTGATGTTAGCCATTTTCAAACTTTGCCTAAATTGTTTTCCGAAGCGCTGAATAATTACTCTAAGAAAGTGTGATTATGAAATGTCTTTGCAGAAAATTGCGAACTGAGCAGATTTCTTTATTCTGTTGGTTTAAATTAAAATAAGGATGTGTGAGTGTGGGTAATGATACCTGCCTAAGTTTAGGGTGTATGTTAAGGTCTTCAGAGCTATCACTGAGGGTTCGAGTTCCGCCGTAAATGGGCTTTTATCGAGAGCCAAAAAGGATACTTAACATTCTTTTTTGGACTCCATAACCATTTAAATGTAATAATAAAAGTATCTCACAGTATTGGAATATAAGTTGTTATCATGTAGCGATTTTTGAAACTCACCCTTATTTTTGACATTTACGAATTTCCCATTCTCGTTCATGTCTGTCAATACATAGAATTATAATGACTGATAAGAAATCTGCTTAGCTTATACAGCTCCTTAAAAGCGAGTTTACTATATAAACGAACACAAGATCGGCTATCGACAATAGGGAGTAGATGATGCTATTCATCAACAAAGGATAACAGTAGGATTCAAACGGTTGTACCCACCATTACAGCATGACAAATTCCAACTCCCCCAGCCGAAAATAATTATATTATTCTCAAAAGCAATACTTTCTTATATTTTCTCAAAGGGCAGCAGAGAGCAAGAAGTATAAGTTATAAGATATCAAACAATTTATGAGAGGGAATAGAATAAAAAATCTATCTATCCCAGCCAGGACTCGAACCTGGATCTCCTGCTTTCCGGGCCGGTATGTTTCCATTACACCACCGGGACGAGCCAGATAATTTATTAAATTCCCAACTCACTAGCGCGAGCCTAACCCACGAGAAAGACGAATACATCGTCTTATGCTCAAAGGAGCTGACATTGTCTAGCTATTTATCGACTCTCGTAATTTGCTTTTTAAATTTTCATTTATAAATATTAATTTAGTTGTAGTTTGTTATCCCACGTATATTTTAAACAACTAATGAGAGGGAATAGAATGAAAAATCTATCTGTCACAGCCAGGACTCGAACCTGGATCTCCTGCATTCCGGGCCGGTATGTTTCCATTACACCACCGGGACGAGCCAGATAATTTATTAAATTCCAACACACTAGCGCGAGCCTAACCCACGAGAAAGACGAATACATCGTCTTACACTCGAAGGAGCTGACATTGTCTAGCTATTTATTGACTCTCGTAATTTCCTTTTTTAATTTTCATTTATAAATATTAATTTAATTGTGGTTTATTATCCCACGTATATTTCGAACAATTAATAAGAGGGAATAGAATAAAAAATCTATCTGTCCCAGCCAAGATATTGTAATTTCAATAAGAATATTGTAATTTGCAACATGTACATTTTTATCTATATCAAATATAAATTCCAAGATATATTTTTATAATTAATTTCAAGCTCTACTTTAATGATATATACTATTTTTTGATTGAAAGTCAGCTTCTACACTATTACTATTTAATATTCAGGATCCTTAATGGAGTCTTGGATTGGACATTTCTCTTACCTCGGCCCTAAGTTTCTTGATCTCAGAGGTGAGCTCTTCGCACTGCTGTGTGTACTGAAGCTTCGCCGTCCTCTCGCTCTCTACGATCTGAAGCAGATGGAGGTGCTTCTGCTCGAGCTCTTCCTTTTGAAGAAGCAGCTTGTTGAAGCTGTAAAGAGCAGAACAATTAGCGCACTTCTAATTCACTTCTCGTGTATTGGAAAAAAACCAGTGGTTTTTTTTGTTGTTGCAAGAAATCAGCCTCACTCCTGCGTGCATCTATACTTGTGTTGTTATATTTAAAGCACACAGAATAATAAAATCGTATTATCTAATTCATTAAGATTTCATATACTACCTGGGATACATCACACACACACACACTCGTAACTCATAAATACACATATTAGATTTAAAAAAAATACAAACGAAATAAATATGTTAAAATCTTGTAATATCTAAGAAAAAGTGAATTACAACAATTCTATTTGGATTTTTTTTTTTATTATAAAAAGTGAATTAAATATTTTCTTCAGCTGTGAGTAAAACATTTGTTGTTACAGCGTTGACAGACTTATACTTTTAAGTACTAATCAAATATCTGGTATTAAAAACAATTTTACTTGTTAAATTAACAATCTTTTTGGAAGATAAGTAATCGATAAAAAATCAGTTTTTATAATATCTCACCATTTAGCTGAGTAATGAAAGGAAGAAACTTATTTTTGTGTTTTCACATGGTAGATTACTTGTAAATATAATGAAATTTTATCCAAATCTGCCTGCAAGACACAAAAATGAGATTCAGTTGTACAATATATATATACATATAT